>JBAJNP010006163.1:0-26441 GCA_036877545.1 Yasuhikotakia modesta | reverse complement strand
GTTTTTTAAAATGAATCTTTTATCTCGCGTTTCCTTGACCTGCTAGCTCTACCTAACTTGTAGGCGTTCCTTCATACGTCATAAATACCGTCATTGCAACCAATAGTCATACAGAGTTTTAGGTACGTATGTTTCTTTTAGGTCACGTCGATCCCCTAACTGACCAATCACGGTTAGTTTTAAACAAGCCGTTTTCTGTTTGCCTTTGCATCAGCGACTACGCGAAGATGAGCGAAATGGACTAGACGAACTTTTAATAGGAACTAGTGGTTGTATATAAATTATATATTTACTAGCTTAAATTGCAGTGCAATACCACAGTAGAAGCCACGTGAGACAGCCCTTAAAATGCCTCTTCGGGCCGGTAAACGGCATGCCGGCGGCAGGTTTATATGCTTCCTCATTCTGATGAACATAGTGTTGTTCTCAGTCGAAACTACAGCAACTCAGGAAGAAAATAAAGTTGTCCATGAAGAACAGCCCGCTGAGGTATATGCCAAACATTTATTTATTATGTACTTTCCTGGACTGAACAAGCATGTAATTAAAACCACCGGTCAGTAACAGCCGTAACCGGAAGCAGGGCTACATATTGCGATTATAGGGAAAACTAGTCTGACTGCAATCACTGTCATATATGTGAATAGTCAGGCTGTAAGAAAAGCCATAGATCTAATTCTGACAAGCAGCGGTTGCAAACAGCAACACGGTTGTTTATTCAGACCCTGCTGGAAATCATGTTGTTAAACTAAACCTTTCATCTGTTCGTTCATCCATACATAAGCATCATACTGGGTGTTATGAGGCGGATTGTATTTGTGTGAAATATAAGCTTTAAATGCTAAACCTTAGCTAAAATTATGCGGAGGACCAGTTTCAAGTTACAACCTTTTTGTCATTTTCTAGGCAATGTGGCATTGAAACGAAACACTGACTCTGGTAAGAGCAATGTTTACAAGGGCAGATAATCCAATTTAATTCACCCGACAACGTTAACGCAACGCGTTTATGTAACCTGGTGGCTTTAGTCTACATGTTTATTCAAAGCCTTTTTATTCAAAGCCTTCTTTATCATGAACATGTAGGCTTTAGTCTACATGTTCATGATAAAGAAAGCTCAACATTTTTGATTACTACTTAACATTGCTGTGCCTAGCTTTTTTCAGATAAAGGTTTCAGACAAACTTTTACTTATTTACATTTTATTCCAACATTACTGTAGTGTGCTTCACAAGCTTTACAAATACAACAAGTAGCCAGTGTGTTTGTAGTACCACTGTTGAAGTATACAATTATCTGAACAATTCTTGGTTGTGGGATTGTTTGAGACTCTTTTGCCTAAGAATCAAAGTTGAAATTACTCCTTGTCACTGTTTTAATAATAAACTGAAACCCTTTCCAGCTCCAAAAAGCTTCCACTGGTCATGGACAAGGCCCAGTGGTCAGTGTTGGTGAACCTAATAAAGGGAACCTGGGCTTCATTCATGCTTTCGTGGCAGCCATTTCAGTTATCATTGTCTCTGAATTGGGAGACAAGACATTCTTCATTGCAGCTATTATGGCCATGCGCTACAATCGCCTCACAGTTTTGGCAGGTGCCATGTTGGCTTTGGGGCTTATGACTTGTTTGTCAGGTTGGTAAAACTTATTGTCATATGCAGAAAAACCTTAGATAAACACACCCTGCAATTTCCGTAAATGAAGTACACTTCAGTATCATAACAGTGTTGTAACGTTGACACATTGAATGTACATTTTGTCGTTGTATATATAATAAAGACAATGCTCCACAGTTTGGTAAACAAATCATATAAAATTGTATTTGACCTCCAGAGGTAGTTGATTGAAATTATTTAAAGGTGGTCATGTTGATTTTTAGAGGCAAGCAATTGTGTCTTTATTTGATTCTTTGAATTCATTAAGGACCTATGACATATCTTCCCATTAGTCCTTTTCGGTTATGCCACTACAATTATCCCACGGATCTACACCTACTACATCTCAACAGCACTGTTTGCCATCTTTGGTGTGAGGATGCTGCGAGAAGGACTGAGGATGAGTCCTGATGAAGGACAGGATGAGCTTGAGGAGGTGCAGGCTGAGATCAAGAAAAAAGATGAGGAGGTAAAAAGACAGAAACCAACATATTCTTCAAAAGTTTTGTAACTGAAGTGTGTGGGTTTATAACATCCCATGCATTGTTTATGCATCTGTCTTTTGATTGGCTGATTATAATGATTCTGATCTACAGCTTCAACGCTATAAGCTGGCCAATGGAGCATCCGATGTGGAAGCAGGGGTGGCTGCAACTATGTTACCACAGAGGAAATGGCACAGTGTGATTTCACCCATATTTATTCAGGCACTCACACTGACCTTTCTTGCTGAGTGGGGAGACCGCTCTCAGCTAGCCACCATTGTGCTGGCTGCAAGAGAGGTATTATAATTATGATTCTTCTGAGAAATGCAGTTCTAAAGAATGAAATAATGTAAAGTAGTAGTAATAATAATAATAAAGTAATAATGAAGTAGTAGTAGTAGCCTTTATTGTTACTAGTCACAAATACCAGTGAAATTAGCCGTCAACCCATCCACATATATAGATACAAACATACTTGATTTAACAAAGGGGGGTAGACAGGGCGAGTACTGTCACTTTTTGTTTTTTTTCCTCATTCAATTTTTACACTTTAATAATAATCATAAAAACTGTTCACATACAATTGCATCAGTTTATTTGAAATCATTGAGTTATAAAAGCAGTTATTTACATAGAGAAGGTCTCCTAGTGGGAGAGGTGTTGAGAACCTATGTGTTAAGGTCACTCGATCAGACGAATAGTTCTCAATAACCCCCCATTATCAAAAACTTGCTCAATAAAATAAATCTGAAAAATGAATCGACCGTGTTCTGCTGCAGGATCCATTTGGAGTAGCAGTTGGTGGAACATTGGGACATTGTTTGTGCACAGGACTGGCAGTTATTGGTGGAAGGATGGTGGCTCAGAAGATCTCTGTTAGAACTGGTGAGAATTAATTATTTATTCACACATAGAAGAATATGTATGCATTTTATTTGAATTAGTGTTTTTTTGTTATGAAATTAAATGGATTAATCTTATTGATGATGTTTTAATTGATTTCTACAGTTACAATAATTGGTGGGATCGTGTTTCTCGCCTTTGCATTCTCCGCCCTCTTTATCAAGCCAGATTCTGGATTCTAATTTTGATGTTACTCTGGGTTCATTTTGTACATACAATCAATACAGTAAACTAAGTTGGTTTAAAGAGAGACTGTGCAACAACTGTGTAATTTATATATGGTTTGTTTGTATACGTTTTGAGCTTTTTGTGTGTGGATGAAAGAAAACAATGCTCTTAATGAGCATTTCAGTTTTTTTTTGCATAACCCCTCCTTTTTCCTATTACTTTCAGCCAGAGACATTATCGTGTTTTAAAACATTCACTATGTTGTTCCAGTATGGCATCTAACAGTTGCTAACAGTACTAGCACGTACTGATGTTTTATTTAGTTATTTTTGTTGAAAAGTGCATTATGGGTAAATATTGTTCCTTTTGACCTGCTTGGGGATTTATTTTATTCAAACGTGACTTTTCCTTAGAACATGAACAGCTATAAAACTAGGGTCAAGACAGCCACAAAAAGCACACCAAAAATCTCACTGCTTGTGCTGTTTAGCCCACTTTACAGCAGTAAACCTACTTGCGTCTCAGGAGCATTTAGTGGGTAAGAGTGGGCATCAGTAACATAATTTATAATGTAATTTTGAATTGAACAGTTTCCACTGTCTGATAAAGCAGCGCAAACCTTACAACTGTATGACATTAAACCAAGAGAAATATAATTGTGTAATTGTTTTTATTCATAGACCTTCATATCACTTGTGGCCTTTAACCAGTCACAATTATTGTATACAATTACTATTGCATATATGTTCACAGTAACTTGATTCCTCCTCAATTTCCTTTTCATTTAAAAAATTGAGAAGAGTCATGCTTTTCACTTCTCTTGAAAAAAGCACACAAAACTGGAATCTGCTGTGAATAGTTCATTTTTAAAGCATTTTTCTTCTAAGGATGTTATTTTTCAGCAAACACTTAAATGAGATTAAATTTAGTGACATGAATTAATGTATTATAAACTCAAAGAATTACCACTTCTATAGGATTTATTAATCTAAATTAATTTTAAAAATATACATCACAAATATCCACAGCTAAAATTGAATGTGTGTATACTATAGGTGTATATTTACAATAAAGCTTAATGAATTCTGTAGTTCGTGTTTTTTGTGTTATAATTGCATTAATGTTGTTAATACTGTAATGATATTAATGAATTGAGCTTTATTGAAAAGTGTTACCATTTATTCTATTGTGAAGCACAGAAATGTGATTTTTGTCTAGGTTGAAGAATTGTATTTGTTTATAAGTCAAGGAGGGGATTTGCTGTTTTTTTGTATCATTGTTAGGGGGACTTTGTCAACATTTGACATGGAAAGTGTACTGAATTGTGTGGCAAAGAAATTTAATGACAAAAACATGATTCTGTAAATATTGAATAAAAATGTCTGTCTTTAAGATGTTTCTTTATGATTTAACCATTCAATAAAAACATGCCATAGCTTAATTATTAATAAAGATAAAATAATCATTGCTCTTGCTGAACAGATATAATTATGTGGCCTTGAGAAAGCCAACAAACGGTTTGTTTTTTGTAGGCATCATTGCTCACTTATTAGTGGTTCTTGCAAAGCATCACAAATATTCTCTTGCATACCTTGTCCCACACTGTTATAGGGGTTTGTTAGTATCGTTTAACTTAGCAAGCAGCAACAAATAGTAACATAGCAACCACACAATTTACTTAAAGCTGAGAGGCATTAAAACATCCATAACCCATATATCAGAATTAGAACATTAGAGCAGATCAACTGGTAGAGCATTGCATTAGCAGTGCAAAGGTTGTGGGTTCAATCCCATGGGAATGCAAGTACTGATAAAAAATTGGATTAAAATGAATAAATGCAAATGTAGAACATTGTAGAGACTTTATGCATTGCACTGGCAACTTCATGGCCAATCTAACAACCATGGAAGCATCCTACCAACATCATGAATAAGCTATGTTTTAGTATCTATTGTGGTAAATCATGCTAGCATCATACATAATCAGGTTAGCGTCATGTTAAGTCATGCTAATGCAATACTGTCTTGTCAACATCATGCTAAATCATACTAGCAGTCCTATAAAAATGCTTATTAATGCTAAAATGTGTTAGTATCAAGTGAAAATATTATCATCCTGCTAAAATGTGCTACCATTGGTAAAACATCACAATATGTAAACATTATACTAAACATGCTAGTATCATGCTAATTCATGTTTAAAAGGTGCTAACATAATGCATAACATGTATTATGCTAAAATGTGCTAGCATCATACAAATTGATGCTAAAATGTGTTACCATCTTGTGAAAAGCTAGTATTATGTTAACTAATGCTGAAACTTAAAGTTCTTACAGGTCAGGCTTTCGCAACACATACTTTGTTCACCAATTTTTACCTCATCCTGTTTATTAATCACACTGAACAAACAGGAAAGAATTAAGTCAGTCAATACATAATTTCATGTTTATTTTTATCTTAAATAATGGGAGTAAACAGCACTGTTTTGTTTAAAAATGTACTGTTAATGTAAGAATGGCCTGACTCACAAAATCAACCCGATACAGCATACCTTTTTTATTAATTGTTTAAAATTTAACTTTGGGAAAAGCCAAAAGCTCTGGTAACCCCATGGAGATCTGAACAGATCTAACTAGGCTAACGGATTGTAAAAGTTGAAACCTATTAACAGGTTTTTGTTTGCTGTTTTCATTCACATACTAAACAGATCAATTTCATGAGTCAAACATGACATCAAGTGCTCTTGAAAAAACATTACACATATAAAGATTTAATGATAGAAAGAGAGAACACTGGTAGACATTCTGAAGGTCTAGTGTGTACATGGAACTACAAAACACTGAACATGGTTCATCACCTTTTCCATCAAGCTTTTTTAAAAAATTTCCAACAAATTTAACAGTTTCAACCAATATTCCCATTTTTCCTTCTAGCTCTTTGGGTTAATTATCTAAACAATTTCTTTCACCGACTTCTGAAGCTGTATCAAGAACCAAAGACCATTCAAGGGTACATAATATTAGATGCTGGAAATAGTCAAGGGGGAACCTGGCTGTTTGTTGGAGCTCTTTGTTGTGCGGGTAAATGCACATTTTTGAAAGCCACTTTCATAAGATAAAGCAGAAGGAGAGATGTATAAATTGTTGTAAAAGATGTAAAAGAGTTGAGTATTCTGAACCAACCTGAGAAAGCTATGGTATTTTATTGTTACACTGAAGCTGACAATTCAAATCAGTGCAGAAATAATTCTTAACAACCTAGTATTCTAAAAAAAAACATTAACATTGTCATACAGAGGCATCAGTTTTGGGATGTAACATGAATTATAGTTGAAGTCATTTTTGACCCAGCCTGAAATTATATAAGCATCCTACAGTATACTTTTTAAACAGGTGACTTGTTTAAAAAAATATTACCTTCAAAATACCCAGCATAAGCAGGGGATTTAAAGCACATATATTACTGAGCTCTTTTACAAACAAGCAAAAGCCTTAATCATTTCCTGAATCCAACTGTGGGGAGAGTTTAACTGGTCCTCCAATGTGTCACAGTTTGTTTAAATCCTTCATGTTCGAGCTTACAACAAGGGGTATAAATTATTCTCTATTCACTTTCCCAACAAAAGGTGTACAACTGGTGTTCTAAACAGTTATATAATATCTGCATAAATGTTCTGTGCTTGCTGTAGAAAAATAAAATAAAATTTTATATATATTCCTCTTTAAAATATTCTTCAATACATATTCACCTACATATGCGTTACTATATAATAAAGCTATGACAGTTTTACATTCAATCAATAGCCCTGCTTTACATTTCTAGCCATTCTGTTGGTAACATTCCACATAAAGATGACATTTCTGTAGCAGGACTGACTTGAAACCCTGCCATGAGTAAAGTGAATTGAATATGAATAAACTGGCATTGATACTGCATCATCAAAGATTTTTTAGGTTCCTCCCGGGGTAAATGCTGCAATTGGACCAGCACTCTAAGTGGTTGTAAATATCCCAAGCAAGCCAAACATTCTGTCTTGCACTGTAATAGTGAGGTCTGATATGATTAACATTTATATTATACATTTTTTCACTCTTTTTTTTAACAAAACCTGTCTATATGTTCTAAAAATGGCAATATTACTTATTAGTATGCAAACTTTTGAGTTGATCAGAATAATTTAAATAACTCATAATATGATCTATTCTCGCAAGACCACAGTAAGTGCTGTCTGTTGATAAAAGTGACTTTCTCTGACAATTAAAACAATTTTAAAACTGCTAACATTTTTTCACAAGACATTAAGTGCTACCTGTTGATAAGTAACTTTCAGCTGATAATAAAATTCATAAGAATTAAAAGGTCCTTCAATAATAAAATATAGTGTATATTAGTACACATATAAATTAAGATGTATATATACAGTATATATTGTATCTACTGTATGTCTACTATGTAAAGAATATTAGTTTACTATAAAAAAATTAAATTGATTTTTAACCTTAACTTTCCTATTTCATTTCCTAATTACTGTCCTAATTGAGCAGCTAAAATTGAGCAGCTAGATCAAAGACACAATGAAACAATTGATATATTAAATGAATGCACTGTAAATGTAGCATATTTAAATATTACTAGAGTGTAACTAGAATCAGATTGTCATCTCATGGGAGTAGCTATAATTTCCCTGCGGCTGTTCCTAAGTGTCAGTGTTGCAGAGGCAATTTAGTAAACTTTACATTCCTGCTTTCCCCTAAAAATGTGAAGGTTAGCGAAATTTAATGAATGGTGCATTTAACTGCACTTTAATTAAAATGTCACTGTGTCCAGAGTCAACATGTATAAACTCAAGAATGAAAAAAACTATGCATTAAAATTGTGCAAACAAGTGACAATTCACTATTCAGGTTTCATTTTTCATTTAGGTTTAGTGAAATTAAATTTATTTTAAACTATCTCTTTTCCTAACTATGTAGTGAAACATAGTTACAACACTGTAACAGTGTAATGTAACAGTGTAAATTACCAGTTGTAAACAATTGCAAAACTAGAAAACACTATGGCTTAGTCCTAATCAATTTGTACCCTTTATATCATTATACATTGTGAATATATTTTTCTTCTTTATAACTCAGCATCAGTTCCATCAGTATATAAACATGATGAAAAGCCTTTTACTGCCATACATGCATAAATCTGCACTAATCTGCACAAAGCACCATTCAGTATTTTGGCCTAACGGCATTTTACTAAAATCCTAACCAAATCCTTCTTTTAAAAGTATTAACAAATGTGGAACATATCTCCAAATATTTATAATTGCAATTATTGTATAACAATGCAAAACATCAGGTTCATTGATTATTTCTTTAAGTTTTTCTAAAATATGAAGGTCATTTTTAAACCAACTGTGACACAAACTGTGGTTCCAGCACTGCCTGCTCGGCAGACACACAAACATACAAACCCATGTGCGCAAGCACATATATACATACACACTCACTTCACCCTATCCTACTGGATAAAGGAAGTCTGTGAAAAGATCAACCATTATGTGTTTGCTTCTTTGAATATTAGAAAAAAGTATATTCAAAGCTACAAATAACAGACTTCGCTTTTTAACTCATGCATTATATAAAATATTAATTTCTTTTTCCTTTTGTCCATATATTTACACAATATTTTACAGATGAACTGTACAATAAGTTGAATCCACATAACATTCTTAAAAATATTTTCTAACCAATAATTAACCTTGACAAGTAAAATGAAAAGAAAAGCGAAAAAAACAAATAGATGGAAATCGAACATTAAGATGCTGTTTGCTCTTGTTGGACTTCCCTGAAGTCTTGAAGCACTGTCTCCAGCTTGTAAACCAGAGCGTTCTGCATAAATATAATTTATACCTGGGAAGGGGGGTGGGAGCACACAGTGACCTTATGACACGTTGGGATGCAATGAAGAGATAAGAAAAAGGCAAAACCCTTGCCCCTCTCATTGTCGTGAAGGTAGAATGTGGAGATAGTTTAAAGAGCATGCAGCTTAAAAAAAAAAGCAGGCACCATTTCTTTTTCATCATCCAGCAGAATGTTCGGTGACTGTGGTTGGACCTCTTCCAGAGTTTAGTACAAGCAGCCGTTGATTAAAACAGTTTGGAGAGGGCATGGGATGGAACACAGCAGCCATTTAGGTCTTGCCTTTCACCCAAATCTCCAAACTGTGGAAGGATATAAGACAGTACAGCACAAATACTGCCATTTTTGTCATGTAACGCCAAACACCGCCCCTCAATCCACATTCCCCATGTAGTTCTTTGCCATGAAAACAGCCACTGCTGCTACTGAGGTGGTGCATTGGAGCGTTCTGACATGTTGTCGGATCTATGAGCTGCCAGTTGCTGCTGCTGGAGCTGCTGTTGCTGCTGTTGTTGTTGTTGTGCTGTGGCTGCAAAGGTACCTTGCTGCTGCAGTGGAAATGCTGCCTGAAGTATCAGCTGAGTGGACTGATTGCCATGTAGAAGACGAGGAGCCTACCAGAGACAAAGGAAAAAATTCATCTAAATAAAACAAAAAATGCTTATTATAAAAATATGCCAATGCAAAAGATTAACTTTAAGTCCTAGAACTTCAGGAATACCTGTAGGAATTGTGTTTGCTGCTGGGCAAGCTGAGCTTGAGCCTGTCCTTGCTGTTGGGGTGTTCCTGTTGCTGTCTGCGACTGCGTCTGGGCCTGCTGCTCCTGTGTCTGTGCAGATGGCTGCTGGGTGATGCTAATTGTTTGAGCCTGGCCCTGCTGTGAGGCAAACGCAGTCACTACTTGCCCCATAAACATGGTGGTAGGCACCATAACGGCCCCACACGCCATTGGACCAGTTACTAGCTTTGTAAGAAGCTGTGGCGCAGCAGGAAACCTGTGGTAGAAAATAAAGAATGTTATGGTTAACACTTATATACTGAGGGAAGTTAATATGCACACACACAACATGGAACACAAATAAGCACAAAGTAAGTGTTGTATTCCAATGGGTATCAAACAGTCCACGAGCACATGTTAGGGGAAAATATTTTTCTATAGCTTCACATGTACTGGTACATTTAGGAATACTCCGCAATCAGGCTGTTGGTACCTTATCTGCCGATCTTGTGAGAAGGTGGCAAGGGCAGCTCCACTGGGGCTGCTGTTTTGGGCCAGGCTTGTGGAGATCTGTACGACATTGGCCTGGGCTGGCTGAGAGATCATCATGGTGTTATACAGAGATGCAGGGAGTGCTCCCTGAGGAGACTGCAACGTGTGAGACAATCTCTGAGGCTGCTGTGACAGGAAGAGAATATTATAAAGGAAATGAAATATATATTACTGTTCAACATCACACTTACATTTATATTAATTATAGATTTTTTTATTAAATTTTTAAAAAAAATTTTTATTGCATAACTTTATCTGATGTAAATGATACATTGAGGTTGTCTTCTGAATACAGATCACCAGGATACGTACCACAAAGACCAGATCAAGTCTTTGTGGATTCATGTGGATGATGAAAAAGATACTTAGGGATTGGGTTTTAAAAGCAATTAAAACATTATGTAAGGGTTTTACATACATATTGTCACATAATATTGGGGTTTCGTGTATCGTGGCCCCACTTAATGTTGTAATCATACTTTAGATTTAATACTGCCCTTGCTGTAAATGTTAATAACATTAATATCCTGCAACAGAGCGATGACATTTTAGATCATTATCTGGTGTCCTGTTTAATACATTTACCCATGGTTACAAAATTAGCTCCTTGCGCAAATACAGTACAACAAAATCCTCTGCCATTAAAGATTGTTTTGTCAACAATCTACCGAAATGTCTTAATTCCTTAGCACAACATATAACTTAAAACCTTTATGGTACAACAGAAAACGTTACCTCCTTTTTTCCAACACCTTAGATAAAGCTAAACTACAGGTTTTCTGTATGGCATAGTAGAAGTGATGAAACACAGTCACATCAGTCACATATCTCTAATTATTCTAACAAAAATATGATCTAATGGGAGCTCAATATGGGTTTGAGCATTCTGAGTGCTGTGTACACAACTCTACCTGCGTTAGTGTAGAGCTCTGATCTCTAAGAAGGTTCTGCTGCTGTGGTGGTGCCTGTTGAGAATGCTGTGTGACTGTGTGTTGTGTCCCTGTATGTGTGGACTGCAGGCCACTTTGCAGGCTCCCTGCTGGCACCACTGCCCCTTGCATGGACAGAGTCCCCCCCGCCTGCATGGATGATCCCTGTGCCAAGTGCACTGAGCCGAGGTTGAGACCACCTCCCCCTGGCTGCAAAAACATCTACAAACAAGGTAACAGTGTTAAAACAACATAAGCTAAGAACAGCATTTGTATTTTTGTGTGAATTGTTACTTTAAGACTGTGACTGTAATTCCTCCTTTCCACACTGTCCGCAGAATTGAAGACAATTTGTTAGCTAAAAGAATTAGAGGGACAATTGTTGGTAGATGGTGCTTAGATTAAATGCAATAGCCCCCTCTGCTGGCTCATTAGAAATACTCTTCGCTTGTAAAATAAACCATCATATTTTTGCATTCTCTATTCACAACACTCTATTTACAGTGTTTTCTGGTGACTAATGCTACTCTCTGTACTCTTTGCACTAGGGAGCACTGTCACCTGTAAGCCCTGTCCCTGTACCCTATGCAGTTCTTCCTGAATTTGTCGTAGTTCCTCTTGTTGCCTCTGGATATTAGCTTCAATCATGCGCGTACGCTGCTCCAGCTGGTCTTTAAGATGCTGCATCGCATCCATCTGTGTGGAAAACTGCAGCACTGGCTACAAAAGATTGCAGCAGCATGATATATTTGCAGACAGACCAAGAAGTACAGCCAGCTTTAAATAAGCAAAAAGCATAGAAAACATTTCTATGGTAATAGTAATATTGCCATATCTATGTAGTTGTAATTTCTACCATATTAATTATCATATTTGTCTGTCTGTCTGTCTCTCAAAAAGAAATCAGAAGAAATTGCACATTAAAAATTGTACATTAACATTATGAAACTCATAACATTATAAAAAATGTAGTCTTTAAATAGTATTGGAATCATTATATCACAAATATGTACATTATTTACAAAACCCTACACTGTTCTCTTGCTATGGAACAGAAACTGTGTAGTAATATTCATAGCTGATTTACAGTACCTGCACACTGGGCTGAAGAGGCTGAGGCTGCGACACAAGGGATGTTGCCATTGTCTGTGCTGTGTTCTGAGAACTCATCGACTGAAGAGAAACAACATCTGTTATATACTAACACAAAGCATAACAAGCATGTAACATACAGAACGATCAATAACTACACTAACATTTCTGCTACTGTTGTAGTAATTTCTTAAGACTCACTCCAGATAACTGTCTTGAACAAGAAGCTCACAGTGAGGTCCAAACATTAATTATACACTATTATATTAAAGGTAAACGTAGCAATCTAGCTTCCTTCCTAGCAATCCCTATCAAAGCACTCTCTAAAGCCCCAGCCCCAGTCTGACAGGCAAGCAGGCATTATATGATCCTGCGCCTTCCACCGCAGATGTTTATATTTCTGTAAGCAATATTACTTTATTGCTTTTATAAAATGGTTACCATACAATACAAATATTAAAGCCATTTAATACACATTGGAACTTCCCTGAAACAAAAATCACTAAAAAAAGTTCCTTCTGCTGGGCAAAACAGTCCCTGACTCACTGTGATCAGCAACAGAATGTTTTTAGGTGTAACATGCATCATCTTATTAAGCTCACATAAAAACAGAGCCATTTTTTACATTTGTTGTAAGCATAATGTGATATTTCTCATAAAAGTACAGCTGTTTATTTCTCAGCAAGAGAAAACATCTTTTCCAAGCATTTATGTTGCGAAGGGTGCTGTGTAGTGATGCAGGAACCATGGTACATAAATCAGATAAATTGTCATAGCTGTGCTCTCTTGTAAATAAAGCACAGTGACTGACCAATCAGAATCAATGACTGGAACTAACTATTACCAAATAGAAAGGTTGACCTTTATCTTAAATTAATAATAATCTTAAATTAAAATATTAAAATTATTTTATGATTATTTGAATGTTAGGATACAAAATGACCAATGCTGTTTTTGGTTTATATTGTGTGGTCCACACTCTGACATGCTAACCTGACTGCTAATGGAGGACCTCCGCTGTGATGTCATCTCAATGGCTGAGACCGATTGGCGGGGGGGTGTGATATGGTCTGTCTGCAGCTTTGTCTGTGTGGCTGGACACACACACACACACACACACACACACATTACACTTTCATTACACTATATGTCTAAACAGATATGGCTGTTTTTTATCAATATGTAAAACATACATGTAGGGTCTGAGACAGCAGTGTGCGAAGAGGACTTGCGGGAGCTCCGTGAGGAGGCAGATGGTGTACGACTGTGATCAAAGCGCTCCAGTGCCTCCTTTAGGCTGGAGGTGTTCAACTGTGACTCAGAGCCAGAGTCTTGAGACTAAAGCAAAGTGAAAAATAAGATAAAAGAAATTAGCATTTAGCATTTATTGCAAATTAAGCTCTATCATTAGCATCTATGTCATATGTTATTTAACAGAAATTAGAAATAAGACTTCAGACTTTGCATAAATCATATATGAGTTTTTATTTACATTAATAAATCAACAAACATGGTGAGTCTTGGCATCATCTTGTTACATGCATTGTTGCCACATGTTTAGTGTAGCCTTCTCTGTCCGTGCTAAGGGACATGTGACATGTGCACAAAAGATTTTAGAAGTAGGAGACACGCTTCGAGGTACAAGCCTTTACCAAGTAATGCACATTGATTTATTCAAAAGGTCCAAATGTGTGTAGTTTTCAGTCACCTCTTTATTCATAAAGCAGCTACAAACCTAGTAATTAGTCTAATTTATATTATTAGTAATTATTCTAATTTCTTGGCATGATCTACTAAAAATTGCAATAATGCTATGTACTCTGTTTTCCATGTTTTTAGTTTCATTATACGTTAAGATGCTTTAAAGCAATGCAGCATTGCAAAACGTGCTTCATAAAATTTAAATACAATTTTTTGTATTTGTCTATTATATATGTCAGACAACTTGTTAGACAATAATAAATGAAGACCATTCAATAATGTCTCACCTTGTCTGCTGAGATCTCAGGAGGCGACTCCTCAATGCCTAGTTCTCTTCGCTGTTCAGCCCTCACTTCAGCATAACTGACACACAGATAATTCTTAAACATCATTTACTTGTTGACAACAGAAAATAAGTGTTCATAAGTAATTCACTATGAACAATAACACAACCAACCACTAGGCACAATGTGACAAGGTACTGCTGACAAGAATTTGTCTGTCTGCACTAAATAAGAAACTACTGAGCATCTTGATACCATTACACAATAAAGAAGATAACATCTGACGCTTAGCATTAAGTTATGTGGGATTTTGCATCAATGAGATTTGAGGGGGCTACACAGTGTGCGCACCCCATGCTCACCTGACAACAGTATGTGTGCAGACGATGAATTCAGGCCGTGAGTTCCACTGGTGGTAGGTGATGTAGTAGTGGGTCTGAAGCCAGATCCACTGTTGACCTTTAGTTAGAAATCGATAATAGCACGACTTCCCCTTACCATACTGCATCACTGCATAGAGACATATTGTATGTCAACCAGTAAAAGAGAATAACTACAAAGTAGCTTGACTACTGACCAAAGATGTACTTAAACTAGCCACGGTTGGCTTGATCTGTGCTCAAGCACTTATTCTCAAGAATGTGTTCACAGCCGCTTTTCACTTTTTTTCAAATTTATTATGTTGCAACCTGGTGCTACAATTATTATAGTCCACCTATAGTCCACCTAGTCCACAACTATAGTCCGCCGCTTAATAAAGTGATATTAAACTACAAAGTTAAACGCTGCTGTTCTTGATTTTTTTTTGACAGTTAGGTAAAATACAGTTTTTTACTGGTTTTATTTATTGTAAAATTACTTTTACATTGTCCCCTAGTTTACACATTTTTGTGGCAGACAAATGCTCTAAATTAAAACCATACTCACAGTGCTCATGGCATTTGGCCAGGGTCTCCAGGTCATCCACATGATAGTAGTCATACCCTGATGTACCCAGAACTTCAAACGGCAGGTAACCTATGATGGGAGGCGCCCTGCAGAATATAATGTGTCACTTTAGATCATCTGTACACCTATATAGAATCAAACAGACCACTTTTGTAAATGTTGTCAATCCAGTTTTACAGTGATGAAGGTGTGACATGGATTTTCAGGCATTCCACAAATTGAATGTGACAACGCATTTGGGATAAAAATGTCATAGATCTAAACAGGGTTTGGGTGTTGCTAACAAGCAGCTGTGATAATTAAACCAGATCAATAGCTAACTGAAAGTTGTATCACATCTTGAAAGTAATCATTAAATATAGTAATAGCAAGTAAAGTGGTCTAAATATATTTACATATCTTCTGTTGAAACCACAAGATCATAAAATGTTTGTCCAATCATTGCATTCGGTCTGAATTTAATGACAGGATGTCTTTGATTTATTTACATATCTACGCACATTTTTAAAGAGACGCAGGTAGAGAAATCATATTATTTCAAATCGAGCTTGCTATTGTTAGCCACGAGCAACCAGCAACAATGTTGCCTAATGACTAAACTCAGTATAGAATTGCAGAGAAAAAAGGCGTGAGGCCTTTGAGAATTTTGACTCATGCTGTTCCAGATTTTAATGTATGTTTTTGACCCTGCAGGCTAATGATTTAATTAGGTATTCTGATTCGTGCCACACTGTGACCTAACAAAGTGTAAGGGGGTCCCACTGAAGGCCCTCAGGGATCAGCTGACTCATGCACTATCAACATTTTTTTTAAAAGTTGAATGTGGGAGAAGTTGTGAAAAATCTCCAGGGTGTGTTGTGACTGTTACAGACTCTCACAGCCAGAGGTGTAGGACTTAACCAAAACAAAGTATTGCAATGTGTTACTTTGAGGAGCTGGCTGGCAGAGTATTAAGATGCAACTTTTAACATATTAACTGTATATATGCTCAAACATCTGCAAAACTTAATAAAAAAAAAAATCTACAAAACTGCCATAAAAATCAAGTAGCAAAGATTGGTTAATATAGTCCCACTAAAATATTATATTAAAATTTAAAGGAAAAAAAGTATGTATATTTATAGTGCACAAATGTATTTATTTATTTCTGCATTAACAAACAGAAGATTGATCTATACAGGTAATAATCTTTGAAAATCTAATCACAGGTGGTCATGTTACCTACCAGGGGTAAACAGTGGTCTTTCACACCTGACCAAATTACCTGACCATAACTTGTTTTTAAAGCCAAACAAAAAATAGAGGAGTTGTTTATTTAAAAGGAGAGAAAAATGAAATGTGCTCATGAAGATTATCTTATAGCACTGCTAAACCCAGTGCAAAACGAAAGGTTAAAAATGTGGTTTGTACCTGTGGTCCAGGAAGAGGAATTTCCATTCTAAACTATGCCTGGAGGTAAATTCCTCATTGGGTTCCTCCACAGTACACATTTCCTGCAGGACAGAGATCATCAACATAACACTTCTTAAAGTACTTACAGGAATTGTCACCAGAACAAAACAAACATCTAATGAACAAAAACAAAGTACCCTTCATCTCTCATGCTAATACTGTTTTACATGCTGGTCATTTATCTGTGCCTCCAAAACAAAGCTAATTCAAATAGGTATGGTGTCTATCAAAAGAGACACATAGACAAGCTTTCTTAAACACATATACCAATGTTATGAAAAACATTATACAACGGACAAAGGAGAAGGTGCCAATAAAATTTTGGTACAGCCTACCTTAATAAATTGAGGTTTGGCTAACCTCACAGTTGCTATAAAACACACCCTGTCTTCGAAAGCAGGTCTAAGTGATCGCTGGATCACTCCCTCAAAACCGTTATGCGTTGAGTTAGGCACTACAGACAAAAAGAACATATCCATTATCAGTATATTTTCATAAACAAGTTTTCTAATGAGAAGAAACCACTAGCTGAGGTTTTGGTCCAACACTAGGTGGCAGCACCTTCAAGGACTACTCTTTCAGAAATCTACTAAACCTTACAGATAGTCAAGTAAGGATACTTTTTTCTATAGCGCTAGTCACAATACATTCTTTCCAAACACTGTTACTTTGCAAAATACACATACAGAACTAATTAAAGTTCATTTTTAATATGCAGAGACAAGTCTGTACACCATGCATAGGTCGATATCTGCATTCCCCCCTAAAAAACGGGTGAAGCAAAAACAAACGTTTTGCTTGTTTTTTAAGATTTTAATGAAGACAGATTTTAACTGCCTCCATCAATGGTGTGAGTTTGGGGTGAGACTATCCATCTGCCTCTGTCCGGAAATGTTTATTTTAGGAATTGCTTTTGGTGACACTATTGGCAAAAAAATTACTTCACCTTTAACCACAAACGGTCAACTTTCCAGTACTTGAAATCTGGGTCAACAGCCTGTCTCTCCAAAACATTGCTCATCACATCCTATTTAAGTAATGACCATCGCTCCATCTACTTTACAAAGAAGCTAAGCAATCAGGCACTTTGTTGGTAATTCAATAAAATAATATGACTTACATGAAAGACTGGTTAATGACAAAGTCAATCGTTCAGACACTCACCTGTGTTGAGGGACTTAAAGTTTCCAATGAATTTCACATATTCATAAACGGGTGGCTCTTTTGGGTCAATCGTGCCCCGGAGCATGTGGCAACAGAATTCTAACTGGTTTTTTGCTAAGGGTAAAAAAAACAAAAGTACAAGCATTGATGAGCTAGTCTTAACCAATCTTTGATCTGATCATTGTCAGATCAGAGGTGATCAGAGGGATCATAAATGTTACAATGTTGCTAGGTATATTAAGGAGGAGACATGGGCTAAAACAAGTGTCCTTACTCTTTAGGTAGTCTGGTGTAAGGGCCTCTCCCTCTAGCATGTGTGTGGACAGGGCTTTATACACCTCTGAGTGCTCTCCCAGTGGAAGGAAATTTAACAGGTTCTGATCTACAAGATCCGACTAAAATACAACAACAGACATTGTCACCATAATCTGAAAAGATGAACAAACATGCAGCAGGATGAAGCCAGTATATACTCACAGGTAGATGCTCTAATAATGAGGTGACACTTTCTGAAACATAAATTATGTTGCCATCTGTCATGATAGCCAGGAAGAAGCCATCTAGTGCCTAAGACAATTAAGCAATGCGGAAAATCAGCTTGGCTCAGCTAATTAATACAACATTGACAAGTGACTTAACTAAAGCATAATCCATATAGTATACAGTCACTGAAACAATGTGTGTGTAAGGTGGTTGTATCAAAGGACATGCTCTCACCTCCAGCATTAGCTGTGTGAATTCCTCATTGCTGAGAAAGGGAGGCTTCCAGTCCTGTCGGATTTCACTGGACTCTGACTGGGCAGCGATTTCTGACGGTATAACAAATATAAGGTTCTGCTTTAAATACATATATGCATTAAGGTGGTCTAAAACAATGGCAAGCAAAATGCACATTCAAAGTTTATAGCAGTTTGGTAAACGTTTAATTGTTTGTCTGGAACTACAATCACCTTTGTGCTTGCGCAGGAAGTCAATGCTCTTCTGGAGGATGGTAGACTTGTCCATTTTGCGTGTGTTACCCGGCAACATGGTGCCCAGTTCCTTGATGAGCACATTGAACTGGTCTCGCCTCTTCTTTTCCGACTTGTTCCTAGAAACTCTACAGATGGAAAATTTCTGTGTTAAATAAATTAGCCATATTACGGTACTGTGATCACACCCAATATAAGTGTAAAATGGTTAAACAGTCATAACTACGTCAATGTTAAGTTTTCTATTTATGGAGGAAAACCACTTTGGATAAACTACAAAGAAAACTTGATCTAAATTTCTTTAAGGACAATCTAGACATGTGCGAATCATTAAATAAATTGCATTAAATTGCAAAAATAATTAATTAAATAATTGATTAGCTATAATAAAGTGTTCCTGTAGCTCAATTGATAGAGCATTGCGTTACTAAGGTTGTGGCTCCAATCCCAGGGGAGCACATGCACTGATAAATTGTATACCCTGAATGCACTGTAAGTTGCTTTGTATAAGTGTCTGCCAAATTCATAAATGTAATGTTAAGGTAATAATGTGTGTTTTCTTCACAGTAAAAAACGTTCTGAATTTCCAGAATCATTTTGTTATTCTAATCACCTTTTTGCTTTATCCTTCTCATCTTCTTCCATCAACCCATCAAAGATACTGCTGTCATCACTATAAACAAACCAATAGGAAAAACAGGTTAGACCAACTTAAATGGCAACTGGGGATATTTACCAGCCAATCCAACCCTCTTTCCCACCCCTTAAGAAGTATGTTATCATTTATTGTGCTTGAATATGAAGGTATAAATAAAGGCATAGAAAATAGCAATATAAGGGTGGATCTTGGTGACTGACAGCCTCACTCCCTTTTCACTTCCATGAGGGTAAATACATGATTTTTGTACACTTTGGTGAAACTTTTTACATTAACTTTTCTTTTAATCCGAAAACTTTTCTGGACTTCCATATTTTCTTGTAATCATAATTCCAATCACTGCAAAAAGTTAACTAACCTGGCATCAGATCAGTAGTAGAGGTTGCAGAGACTTGGAAATAAAGCAATATATATTTAGAACCAGTGTGTTCTCTGACTTTTCTGCCGTTTTGAGGTAGCAGAAAATAAAAGAGCGACCAGTGTTTCATGGCAGCTGATTCGAGAACAGCCTTTTATAGCTGTAATTGGGATTTGATATTAAAGGACTGATGTCACGGCATTTACCCGGGTCACTGCCGGTCAATAACATTTACCTAGTAGAGCAAAGAAAATGTCTACAAATCCATGCTCTCTTGCTAAATGTGCACTAGTCATCAAGGCTCTGAAATGGTTATTTTAACAATGCATTACAGGCAGTCATTTTTAGATGCGAAATAATTAGTCTTCTGCACTGGGTGTACATGTGTGCATTTATCTGTATGACTGCAGAGATTGCAATGACCTTACTGTAGATGCAGGTCAAACATACGGCTACATAATTGCAATGTTTTGATCGATTAAGAAAAGCAAATAACAGGCTGGGTAAATAAATTACTGTGCAGTTTGCTTTGCTATTGGCTGCATTTTGTTGCAGACAAACAGAGTTCAGCCCAGTGTATTTGCATTTAAGGATATAGGTATGCCACTGTGCGCATGTCTGATCAAGCAAGCACTTCAGCTCTGCTAATGTCGCATTTCATAGTCTATATAAATGCTGTTTGTCTAATAGTTAGTTTAGAAATAATATGACGTCAACTGAATTGGCTCAAAAACAATACATTTATATCTGCTCTCCGTAATTCAAAGCCATCTGCCTAAAACATTGGGCACAAATGGGAGGTGGTAGAATTATTTTATATAAACAAGACAATTAAGAAAAAGTGTCCAGTTAAATGATTTGTTTGTTAAAACATTTTATTCCCCTTGTTGATGTTTATTTGTAACATGAAGAAAAATAGTCCATCAAATTATATGTCACAAACTGAATATTAACAAATATTCTTTGAACAGGTTTTGGCATGTGTTTCTGCCTTGTAGCCATATTAACACCATATGTACGAATACCAAATCAATGCTCTAAAAGTTTAATAATCTGCCTCCAAATGAGTCACTCGATCAGCCAAAACAGACTTCTACATGACACTCTGCCAGCATTAGAACATGCATTGGCTCGTAACCCTGACTGACCCCATTCCACACCTGCCTTTGAGGTTTAAGTTGGTATATTTAAGGACCCTGTGCACAATTATATACCACACACACTGACAAACCCATACACATTTTCTATTAAAGTGTTAACAGGGGGCTGTATTTGTTGGAAAGACACGCTATGCTCCATTAGTCACTGTACAAGCACAGTTGGTCTGTTGTCCATGACTCTTGTTTTGAATGTGCAGCTTATTTCAGTAAATTGAAATAGCTTTATTTGGACATTACAAAATGTGTCATTCTGTAATGACCTCACTTACAGTAACATTAATATTAACAACGTAAATAATGCAGTACTCATGTTTTAATATCACCACTCTCTCAAACACTCATGCACACACAATGCGCAGAGACTGCCGATAGCTTATTATTAGCTTAGTGTGCGTTGTAAGAGAGGGAGAGAAAACAGTTTTGTCTCTTATGTTTCTGTAAAGCAAACATACAAATCGTATCACCAGAAAATACTGCAAAACATAAGCCTCTACCGTTCCTTTGTTTATATTTGGTTTATATATATTATCAAATGCAAAGTTGCTCTGGATCAGTTATTACATAATTATCAATGTGCATTGAGACCACAAAAACACCTCATGGTCTACATAAGGCACAGCGTTTGCCAAGTGGATACATTTTTATAGCTTTCATGGCTTTTATCCCTTAACTGTTAAAAAACACTTGTCCTAGATATGCTCAAAGAAATGTTTATCAGTGGATGTCATAGACATGGACTTGAGACTCGGATCACAATGTTGATGTCTTATTGCTTGACTTGGCAAATGTTAGCACTTCAGGTTTTGCCAATTGTGACAACAATAATAACTCAATCACTCGGTTGCAGACACTGCTTCGCCCAAGTTACTGTCAGATGGTGTTTGGAAAGTGTCAAATGTTTTGGGGGACACAGATCTTCCATTACATTAGACATCCAAATGTGCAACTCAATGTCTGAACAAATATGGAAGCAACAGCAAAAAAGAGACTTCATAATGTGGGATTGTACACTCAACTTCTGTCTTAACCTCTGGCGATTAAAAAAAAATTAAACTAAGACTAAGTTTGTTTAAATTAAGCACAAAAACTCTTTGTTGATATATCTTTATATACCCCATTCACGATTTTAAAGTCACAAAATGTATTGTATTTTAATAGTAATGCCAGAAATTACCTGACGTTTATATAATTCCTGACTCTACCTGACCTATGTATAACTCTTTTACTTAAAACTTGATGGGACACCAAACGCTGACTCCCAAACTATGGCACGTCCCAATGCCTTACAGATATGCCGTAAAAGATGCTCAAATGTTTGCCGAAATTAACAAAGACAATCATATTGCTTGTTGTGCTTAGTAAAATCTAAATTTATCTGTTGGCATGTTAAGGGCTTGGTAGTTTCACCTTAGTTTAACTGTATAGCACTTATAACCTGCCCATCACCTCCAGCACAGGCAGAATAAGTGCATAATTACTGACCACATTATAAAAATTTGGTGGCAAACCCAAGACTTAATTATAATTACAAAGAACAATTAGAAGTTCTAACGCTTACCTATAATTATAGATATTATTGGAGTTAGGTATAAAAAGAAAGGTTTCTATAACTGGCATAAACTTTAACGGCTCTTTTTGTAATTTGTTGATCTGTTCACATAGTGAACATGGTAGATGGCGTACTTTGGTATCACAGTAGAATATTTAAGCACACGTACAATTTAAAATTAAACAACATCTTTAAAAAGACCCATGTTCCGCTTCATTAAGCTCAGTCTAGTTTTAAAAACAATGTCCATGTTGACAACCTCTCAGAGTTTACATAGAGATGATTGACAAGTCTCTTATGAAGATACAAACTCATAGGAGATGGTAAGACAATACAGATTGTGCAAGCACCATATGGTGACGGTTTTAAGTTTTTGACTAGAGGTGCTGTCTCCTGTTACTTCACTTGGAAACCTTTGAGAGGAAAATGGAGCTACAGCCCTGTTCAGTGCAGCAGTAATCCAGGGATTAGCCTGAAAAATTCCACACTACTTTCGAACAATGGTGCATCTCGCTGTCACTCAACAGGCCTAACCAGTTAAGAAAACCCACATGCATTAGGGCACCTCATTCACTATAGAAACCAAGCATAGACGTTATATTTGTATATTAAAAGGAAAGATAGCAGTTCATGATCATGATAATAAAATTGTTTAATATAAACAGTATGTAAAAGGTTCTGTGCTTCAGCTGTAACTACAACCATAGTTACATTTAACTGATCATCAAATATAATTAGTCAAAAAAATGTTGTAGTAACTCTGACTCATGCATTTTGTTTTGCTAATCTGTGGTAGATATCGTGTCTGCTTTTCGCCAGAAAAAATCCAACAGAACTGTAAAGTGTCAGCTGAGGACTTACCGGTCTATACTGGAGGTCATTTTTGTATTGTGCTCAAGGTTGCAGTTGTAGAGAAAGGACCTTTAAGCGTGAGGTAGACATTTGTACATTAATCTGGGTGACAAACACACAAAAGAATGCAATTAATGCAAATATAAATGAATTTTTTAATACTTTGTTATCATAGTTTTTTTTAATGTTACTACAGTTTACAGTCATCTGTATGGCAATATTGCTAATACTGTTGGCACCTGTATGAAAAAATTGTTTGTCCTCATTTATAAGTCACTTTGCTTAAGTGTCTAACAAATGATTAAACAAACAATGACGCATGAGGTTTCAACACAATTTAATGATCCATTCAAAAGCAAACTTACCTCCAGATCAACTTGCTATAAAAGAGGTGATTGCCACAGAATGTAGAGTCAGAGCAGTTGTGGGCAAGAAAGGAGCTGTATGCGAAATGTTGCGTGCTGGGTCAATAAGAGGTCTCTGAGAGGACTTGAAGGTCAAGGTTTGCGAGCCTACTGCTGTGTATGTGTTTTCCGTTGGGTGTGAGACTGAAGGTACCACATGTGAGCTGTAAAAAAACGAAAGGGGCAGATTATTAATGTTTATTAGGATCACAATTTTAGGAGAAAATTTAGGCATGTGGTCTCTCTAGACCTTGACTGGAGTGCACTTGTGGAAAATTAAATTGATAGGACATGATTTAAAAAGGCAAACATCTTTTCTATACAAGGACTCAAAACTGACAATCCATATCAGAGAAAAAAAAATATCAAGCCATGAGGTCAAATTAACTGCCTGCAGAGCTCAGAGACAGTACTGTTGTAAGGCACAGATCTGGAGAAGGCTACAAAATATGTTACTGTACTAAGAGCACAGTGGCCTCCATAAACCAAGAGCTAGTCACCTAGCTAAACTAAGCAATCGAGGGAGAAGGGCCTTGGCAGGTGAGGTGACCCAATGGTCACTCTAAATGAACCCCAGAGATTCTGTGTGGAAAAAACAAATACCAACATGGCCAGGTCAGGTTGTCCAAGCAAACCCACCCCATTTAGTGTTCACAACAACACTAAAATATAAAAATCTTAATAATCACGTAATAATCACAGGACCGACCTACATCAGGCTCTTGCTACAGTTGTTGTCAAAGCGCATGCATCTAGAATTAGAAAGTCTTTGGGGGATAAATAATATTTACATTTATTCATTTGGCAGACACTTTTACCCAAAGCAACTAACAGTGAATTCAATGTATACTATCAGCACTTGGATTCTCTGGGATTGAACCCACAAACTTTGTGTTGCTAACACAATGCTCTACCAGTTGAGTGACCAGGAAGTCTTATTTATTTGGGCACCATAACAGAAATATTTGGAGTAAACTAATTACAGCATTTAAGAAAATGAACTCCACACCAGCTGCGAAGAATGGATGTAAAAGTGTCATGGTATGGGATGCTTGGCCACATGAGACCACCTGGCCAGCTCACTATAGCAAAAACCACAATAAATTCTACATTGTATCAAACAGTGCATAAAGAACATGAGAGACCAATAAAAAAAACCTGAAGCTAAAGCAAAACTGGACCTTGCAACATGACAATAACACAAACCAAGAACTGTCTGGAAGAGATCTGGAATGGCCAAGTAAAAGTTCAGATCCTACTGTTTTGTGAAGTGATTTATATATAGACAGATATATTTTTTCTTTTACCAAACCCATGTAAACAGATTTCTGAATCCAATTTTCAAACAGAAGGATGTAACATCCCATCCAAAAAAGTAAAAGACATTGGGCATCATATTACACAGTAATTTGTCAGTAGGATCATCAGTCCTCAAGACTGTCTCTCATGCTACAAGCCAGCATGCTCTTTATGCTCCCAAAACTTTGGACTTCTGGTTGTATCTAGAATCACAAAGTCCACTAAAGGTGGCAGCTCTTTTTTTTGGCTCCCAAACAGGAATAATCTCCCTGATGCTGTTTGGGGCTCAGACATGCTTTAATCTAGATAAAACCTACATTAAAGACTTTCTCTTTAGCCAAGCATTCTCATATTGGATCGTATCACCTTTAATTTACTGTAGATACAAAAAACATGTTCTTAACGTTATAAACGGCAGCTATGCTAATTATTCTTCAATTTGTGTTTTTCTCTTGGGACATTAATCCTGGATTATGATTTGCAAAATTACAGTGGTTCAGATCCAGGTGGTTACCAGTCTGACCAGTACCATTTCATTCATCTAAATAGGGACATATTCTAAATGAACATTCTATAATCCGTATGGCTAAGTATCATTTTAATTAGTATTACATTAGTATATGAAATAACATGTCATTATGGAATTTTGTACAACACATTACTGAGACAGTATTTTGCATCATGACATGCTCTACTCATCTGTTTCTGCAGTGTTTCAGATCAGTTCTTATGGCCATTATGTCCCATAAAAAGAAAGAAACAATAATATCATGGAAATTAGTCTAATGCCAGTATGACTTATTGGCTACTACACCCATAAGCAACAGTTCTAGATTCCAATTTAACAATTAAATTCATGCATCAAATCCCTGAACATGCTATAAACAGAAGTACAATAAATAAGCCTCAGTGAAGGAATAGTTTATTTGGGTGCCTAACAGTTTCTTTAACTGTTAATATTGCCACAATTATTTTGCTGAAATGCACCAATACAGCCATGCAAGGCATACAGACAAATCAAAGCAGCAAACTGAGGCCCTTTGGTTGGGGATCTGGGAGATGGCAATGAAAAGAATCAAGTGGTTGTAGGTGGGCAGAGCAATAGCAGGGAAAATTATATTGTCCAGCTTTGTTTAAATGAAATAACTGCCTTACTGCATACAATGTCGTATATGCACTGCCCACTCATTTTAAAAATAGAAGCCAGTAAACCAGTACAGTAACAC
>JBAJNP010006162.1:6247-26444 GCA_036877545.1 Yasuhikotakia modesta | reverse complement strand
GTGTGTGTGTGTGTGTGTGTGTCATTAGTCATGTGTCTCTATGACGTTACATCTCAGCAGATTGTTCGCAGCTGCTGCCAACTGTCTCAGGTTTACCAGATCTCTGATTTATTACTTAATGTAAATTTCATTTTGTGCTTGTTCCTACACCATTAATATTACAGTAAGCCAGCTGTACAAACCTAGAGGAAGTTCAAACATTTGTTTGTGCAGTGACACAGCAGTTTTTAAATAACTGTATTTTCGGTCACGTGAGAAGTGGTGCTACAGAGAGGTGAATTAACTGAGGTATTAACTGCCTGTATTGGTTATAAGTCTTCGACTTTGAGGAAAACAGTATCTCACTTATTTACAAGGTCTTTTAAAGAAAGCAGATTACAGACTGTGATTTTTCTAATAAAACCATCTTTCCTTTTTGTTTCTCTAGAAAGTAGTTGCACCCAACAGAGCTGTGACACTTAGTTACCAGTTTTATCTCACTAGTTAACTCTGCAGTTGCTATGGGGGGAGAAATCTGCAGAACAGTAGCTTTTCCACTTGAATTGCTAATAATTTAATCATCATCTTGACTAGCTAACAACTGTTGATGGACCGCGCATGGCACACACAGACCCTTCATTAGATGCCCTGTGTAGGAGTTTGAGCAGTTAAGTGTCAGCAATGCTTTTAAACTACCTCACTCTGCCAGTCAGTAGAACCTGACACAACATGAGAGGACAGAGAGAGTGAAAACGTCACAATTAGCTGCCACAGCACAGGTGCATTGTGGGAAATTCTTGGAAAGTTGGATGCCAACAAAACCACCCACTTTTCACCATATCTGCACTGTCAGCAGAACTTGAAACTGATATGAAAAGCAGGAATATAACAGTAAGTAAAGTTTGTCACACCCTTGTGTGGTCTGAATGTTTGGGAGTTTGAGATGTATGTCTGCTGGTCTGTTCCTGAGGTGTTCAGAATGGTTGCCTGGGTTTTTGGCTGGTTTTGTCAGACCATCACTAGGATGTCCTGGTGATTTTTAGGGTTCTGCTAACTATTTATTAAAGCATTTTCTGAGTTTAAAACAAGGAGTTGCAGTCCTTGTTATTAGTTAACAGTTGTCAGTAGACGTCTCTGGGAGTTGTGTAATGACGTCTGTTCAGAGTTTATCGCTCTTGCCGCTGAAAGCAGGATTCACTGGGCCAGTTCTTTAAACCCAACAGCTGTACCTTATCTACAGGTTTAAGCCACTGTAATGTCTCCCATACAACGTTTACTTCACTTCTGTAGAATACATGTTCAGCTGCATTATAGCTCACTTCACACTATAAAACTCAATTATAAGTTTACAAGAAAACAGGCGTCTAAGCTCTTGTGACTTGTCTGCTTGAAAAGAGTTGCTTTGACACACTCTGACGATGTGCTGCCTTTGCTATGCATTTAAATACAGAGCAGGATGTGTCCAATACAAGCGCTGACTTCTTTTGCTTTTTCTAAAGGCTGCTGGTACAGAGAGTGAAAAAATACACAACTTTCTGTGAGTGTGTGTGTGTGTGAGTGAGTGTGTGTGTGCGTGTGTGTGTGCGTGTGTGCGTGCGTGTGTGCGTGTGTGTGCGTGCGTGTGAGTGAGTGTGTGAGTGTGTGAGTGTGTGAGTGTGTGAGTGTGTGAGTGTGTGAGTGTGTGCGTGTGTGCGTGCGTGCGTGCGTGCGTGCGTGAGTGTGTGTGTGTGTGTGTGTGAGTGCGTGTGAGTGTGTGTGTGTGTGTGTGTGTGAGTGCGTGTGTGTGAGTGTGTGAGTGTGTGTGTGTGAGTGTGAGTGTGTGTGTGTGAATGCAAATGGAGCACAAAGAAATGCAGACTAATTAATTAAAGGAAACAAAGCTGCACACATTTAATTGTATAATGGTTATAGGTGCCTGACACTTCAACCTGATAATTGCAAAATAAATGACAAGGATACTTTAACAGTAGTAATGTTCTTTACACTCATTGGGCAATTGACCCCTGACTAACCCCCCTTGGTTACTGTTGCTATCTCAGACGAGCTTTCACAGAAACTAATATTCTTTACAGAAGAATAAATGGGAAGAAACACACACAGTGTTCATTAAATTATAATGTGGAACAAATTTAATGAATATTCTTACGTGAGCTGGAATGATTTGTGACGTCTCCTTAAAATTACCAGTAAAATTAAAGCAAACTGTTATACCCGTCAGATGCCACATGTATCCACAACAACTGTTCACTGCTACATCATTCCTGTCTTATACTGTCACACAAACATTAAAAGAGAGCAAAAACTATAAATAATAAAAGGATAGCAGCAGTTGCTAAGGTGTAATTTGTCAGCGATGTGATGTTTTTTGAGGCGAGGCTGTTAGGTTTGTCTGAAATATTGTAAATATACTATCAAACATATATGTAATTAAATATATGTAGCCCTGATACAGTTTCAGTAGCTGTGTGAGTTACCAAGTTAAGAGCAGGCAACGTGTTTGTTATATGGTAAAAACTGTTAACTATAAACTGTTTTAATGCCAAGAGCTGTTTCACATACTAAACAGAAATGCCTCACTATAAGAACTCCAGTCTATCTGAGCAAAATATATATTTTAGGTTAAGGTGTTGTGGATGGTTGCCATGCAGTTGATTTGCTGTTGCTATTATGTTCACAGAGGTTGCTAAGAGGTTTATTGTTGTTGTGGGTGGATGCTTAGCATGATTAACGTACATTTTTAATATGAAATAAGAGTTTGTAAATATGCATTTAATTAAATATATTTGTTGTTCATTGCAGTGCAAATGTTTAAGTAAATGAATAATTAGGGCATCACAGAATTGTTTTAGTGAAAGTGAATCACAGGGATTTGATTAAATTGTAATGTAAATGTGTTTGATTTGAGGGTTATGACAGGAAGAGACAGACATTTTCATTTCAAATTTGTTACTATAACTCCATAGCAACCGTTTGTGTTCCCCGACGATCTGTTTTTAACCATCTTGTTTTCCCGTAAACTCATGGCAGGGTGTTGTGACGCCACTCATCCATTAAAAAGTGATCTCCAAAAATGTGATTTAATGAGATTGGAAGGGCTTTACCCCATCCTGCCCGGGACAATTTATCAGCCGTATTAATCAGC
Source organism: Yasuhikotakia modesta (assembly GCA_036877545.1). NCBI lineage: Eukaryota > Metazoa > Chordata > Actinopteri > Cypriniformes > Botiidae > Yasuhikotakia > Yasuhikotakia modesta. Next base: position 23,323 of record JBAJNP010006162.1, on the reverse strand, counting down.
TGCTTTCATCATCTCACTGTGATCTCAGTCTTTCATCCTTCCTCTGGAAACTCACTTCTGTTCTTCACGGCCCTCGTTTCAGAGTTCCACATCACAGAGCAGCGCCAGTTTACCAGATAATACAGACAATTAACTAAACCGCTGATCTGTGCTTAATCACATACACACTACTAGACAAGTGCGTCTTCTTGTTTTTGTGTTATTCTGCTGTTATTCTCACACACACACACACACACACACACACACACACACACACACGTAGAACCCATATTCTGACTGCTGCAGCTGTAGTAGTATAAATATTATATGAGATGTGATTGTGTAGCTCACAGTATAAATTGTGTAATGAGAGTCAGAGAGGCTCACAGGGAAATGTCAGATGAAGAAATGTAGATGTTCTGATGGACATTTCAGAGGTACTCTAATATTTCTCATGAGAAATGTGTAAACATCATGTTTCAGCACTCGTGCTCATGTTTGTGGTCATTTGGAGCTGCTTTGAAGGTTGTAGATGTTTTATCAGTTCTTTACAGCTTACACTGCTTACAAATATTGTTGTTCTGACTGTAAAGATGTTAAATATTACAACATTATTAAACAAAATTAATGCAGTTGTGTTGTGTTGTCTTCATGTTTGCTTAGCTGTGTAAGACAGCTGGAAAACTCATTAGCTGTAGAAGTTCTACACACAGATGTTCCATCAGTTCAAATGTTCCTACATGAAATCCTGTTTATCATTTAAGTTTACGGAAAACTCTGCCTGTATATCGGATGATTCTTTATGTTAATTTCTGCAGCATTAAACGGCGTGCTTCAATATTTTTAATCATGCACTTGCTGGGCACACGCAGAATTGCTGAATGAAACATTCGGGAGACAGGCTGCGCATTAGAGGCGAGCACAGCTTCATTATACCGCATGCATTTCTGCAGCATGTGTCTCCCAGAATAGATGCAGTAATTGTCAGCATGTGGACTGCAGGCTGAGACTGCAGGACAATTCTCACAGCTCAGCTGCAGGAATTCTGTGCAGGAGACACAGACCTCCCATCGCCCTAATGCCAGCTGAGCTATGTGACAGACAGGGCAGGCTGTTCAGAGGGTCACTGATAACTAGTCTCACAAAGACTTTAAACTAGAGGCAAAGAAACTAGAGCAATTTGCAGGTGATTATGGCTGATTATTTGCAGTGAGGGGGCAGTAGATCTGACTTACAGAAAGAGGAGATTTCAGTGTCCAGCTGGACAGTCTGTGAATAGTTGGTTAGCTATAAACCTCAGGCTCTGGACCAGATATCTCTGCCTCTGAATTGCCTTCATTGATCAAGTGTAGTTTTCAGCTACACTTCATGAATGCCATAGCCGTCCTCACTAGAGATGTTGTGAGGAGGTTTAAATGGCCTGAAATATAGAGGATATTAGAAGCTTTATAATGAAAACCACAAGCCAGCAGAAGAATAAAGTACCCAGTGACACATGTAAGACCAAATGTTACAGAGCTTGTAATGCAGAAAATATGGCTTTGTGTTCAGCTGGTCACTCTGATGCACACTGAGTTTGATCATTTAATCTTCTGCTGTGGATCAGTTTGTAATATCTGTGATAATCACACTTTAAAACCAGCGAATGAAATGATGTGTGTTGTTTGTGTAATATGAAGGGAAGATGTATATGATGTATATGTATCACCTGTAGGACAGTAAAGTCAGATGAAGACGTGTTCTTTCTGGGCAGTGATGTATTACGGTCATGTTGACATTCGTGGTCCCAGTGGTGTGGGGAAGAGTCCACACTGATCCGGATTCCCCGCTGCATGCCACCAGAATCTTCTTCAGCACAGCGTGTCTGATCCTCACGCAGACAAGACTGTTCTGGAAACAGTTTTCACTGATAAAAGGCAGTTTGGAATGTCAGACTGCAGGAGAGAGAAGCTGTGAGACGTTTCCTTTCATACCTCAGACTGTTGGTCACTGTTTGTAGAAAACGGAATAAAATTACAAATATATACACTCCACAGACAGAAGCACAGGACAGCCAGACACAGTCATGTAGCTGTTGAACATTTACATTCCAAACTCTCAGCGTCTCTCTGCTGCAGAGAGCTTCTCCAGCAGATGTTGGAACAGGGTGAGGATCTTCTACCTCCCAGGAGCGTGACTGATGTCAGGTGATGCTTTATGGACCTGTTGCCACTGGTCTGGAGGGGAACAATTTTCTGGAACTGTTCATGAAAAGCTGATATACTGATTACCAGGACTTTTTTATTGATCAGACATTTTTATTAATTTGAAGTTTTTGAATCCTGTTCAAAACTTTGCATTTTATGTTTCAGGTTTTTATTTCAGACTAGATTTTGCTAAAATAAACTATAATATATAATGGCATATATTGACAGCTAACCCCATATAGTGTGTAGTAATAATATATTTCTGTAATCAACACTGTTACAGTATATACTGTAATGTAAACACACAGATCAGATATTTAATAATGTGGGAAGTGGCTCTTCTTCATCAGTAAAAGAAGTTTAATGCTGTGTTGTGATGGCAGTTTTGTTAACACCACTTCACCAGCGCTGAAATAAACACTCATTTTAAGTTAAAATTAAACTTCACACACCCCTTTTAAAACGGCAGCCCACCTTGAAATCTGCAATCGGTCCGTTACACCTCAGAAGCAGGAGAACGTTCTGAGGCACGCTGATGAGAAATATCAAAGCTCTCGCTGCTTTTTATAGTCATGCTAATGTTCCAGTGTTTCACAACAGGAGGAGAAGATAAAAACAGGACATGGAGGTTTCATCAGTACATCAGTAGCTGTACACAGTTTCATACAGTTTGTGTTTAATCACTAAAGAGTGTACGAGTGGTTGATGCTGTCGTGGTGTTTACACCAGTTTTTCTTATGTATGATCTTTCTTTGTAGATCATTGACTCATACATTCTATTTAACTTTTCATTAAAATGGCTGTTATTTCTAATCCTTGAGGTTAAATGTCTGCAAGGTTTGGTTTTAATTTTATTGTGATCTAATCTTAATATTGATATTTTGACTGTTCAGTTACTAAATAATGAGGAAACTCCATATTCTGTATTTGTAATAATTTCAGGAATGATGGCGAGAGATCAGCTCAGATTTCTGGAGTTTGTTTCTTGAAACAGAGCAAAAGTGAGATTTTGGATGATCTAACAGTGTGATATCCACTGAAACCATCTGCCTCCTTCCTGATTTTTATTGATTTCATTTAAATCATTTTACATTCATCAGAGCACATCAATTAAATGTAGTTTAGTTTCCCATCCACAGAAATGAGGAGTCAGATAAAATAGATTGAGGTCAGATCTTGTTATACTGCGCAGAGAAAAGTAACTCTGTTTAAATTTTGAAGAACAAGTGATAAGTTCAGCGTATGTGCTTGTGCGGTTTAAACATTAGGAAATACGTCTGAGTCTGAATCTTGCTGAAAAAAATTGCATATAAATACTGCTTTGATATTTAGAGTATAGAGTATAACTTCATAGTTCCCATAGTACACACATACACATACATCACAGAGACTGAGGTTTAGGACAGCTGGCAGTGTAATTACTCACTGTATATGTTGAACACAATAACTCATTATAGTTCATGTGTGTTAACTCACTTATGTATTAGCTTATATGTGTTTATGTGATACTGTAATGCAAATGTTGTACTGCTGTAATGTGATGCATTTCAGCTGATGTGAGTGTTTAACTAGAGCAACGTGTAGGACAGGGCTGGAAGTGATGTCTGTTACATCACAAGAGAGTCAGAGCTGAATGTCAGTTCTGTGGTTTGTGCAGGACAGCTGGTCTTCTGAGACACCAGCACACGTGATGAAGATCCTTGACTGGAACATGGAGGTCAAAGTCACTCCCGATAGTAAAATGCTTGTTTTAAATCTGTCGCTGTTTGCTTTTCGTGCCATGCGCTTTTATTCGGTTAGTGTTTCAGTAGCATTAGATTATTCAGAGTTGCTGTACTGTGTCAGCCATCTATTGGCAGGGTTTACAAAGATTGCATCACCTACAACAGCAGCAGTTGATATTACAAATATCAGAACGCCTCCTCTCTGCTCTCTTTTAAACTCAATTGCCGGTTATATTATTCTTCTGTTTTAATACATCTATACAGCTCTCTAATCAACAGTAAATGTTTGATGAGGTTTTACTGTTATCGTATATGCGATGTTTCCAGCGGTACAGAGTGCTGTTTTACTTTGTGTGGTTCAAGCAAATTTTACTCCCAAATTGGCTATAAAGGAAAACGTTTCTTCTGGACCCAGGTGGCTTTACTGTAATATCAAAGCATTTCCACCTCAGGCGTTTTATCTGAAATAACAAGAAGATGAACAAAATGACTAAAGCTGCCAAGTGGCAGAGATGAGCTGCGCTCAGCGGACTCGGGTTATGATATGGAATAAAGAGGTGGGTCACTCGTGACGATTCTGTACGTATTACCACAGGAGCATCACGGTCAAAGTTGTTTCATGCTAAGTGACCCCAGAATTCAGATGGGCAGGTTTACTATCTGCTAAGCCCAACTGTGCTTCTCCCCCACATGAAGCTGATGTGGTAGGAAGACTTCTCCATCTCCGCAGCGCTGAGGGTTGAGAGATGTGCCTATAAATATAGATGTTGAGGCATGCACACAGTCTGAGACGTGGGTGTGGTGATGTGGTGTGTCATATATAAGTGCCTGTATCTGTACTGAGCTGCACAATATATCCAAATGATCAGAAAAGGTTTCTAATAATTTTAAAATTATTAATTTAATAGATTAAAGAAATGAAAATTTAAAGTATAGCTGTATTATATATTGCGTTTAATATCATCCAGTCTTCTACAGACACACACACACAAAGCTCTGCTTTTTAATGTAAGGCCTCTACTAGCAGACCTTTGACTATAAACCTCTTTTAGATCCACATACACTTAAACCTTGTGTTGGAATGTGTGACTCCTCAGTAAAGCAGCTAAAGTCTGTAGGTTTGTTTTTCTCTCAGTTGACAGAGGTGGAGAGGACTGAAGAGAAAAAAAGAACAACTTCCTTTAAACGTATTTTAAAAACTTGCTGTTATGTAATCATTCACTAACTCTTATGCTGTTTCACATCTTGTAATGTACTGTCTGTGGTAGAACACGAGGGGAACCAGGTAAAGTATCACAGGAATAAAATCTTGATTTGACTGTGGAGAAGTTTTCAGCTGGTCACGTCTGATGTCTGCTTTGAGGTTTTGGGGATTTTGAGTTTTTGGCAGAAAGCAGTTTATCAGCGCATGTTGATCTAAAGTAAATCTAATTTTCTATTTTTAACCAGTCTTCTGTTATTTTTCAGCCCCTTCCCTCCAATCACGACTGTATGACATTAAATATACAGTTTGAATCTGCAGTACAAAAGATTATGATGATAAAATGGATTATGAACACCATTTGATGTTGAACTGAAGTGCTTCACAAAGCCTGGCGGTCAGTTAATCAGCATCTTGAATAAGTGAAGGCAGTTTTCTGTGGTCGAAGATCTGCTTGGCATCCAATTACCAAGAAAAAATAGCCATCGCTTCCATTGTGGTTCCTGACAACCCCATGGTGAGATTCTTGAGATGCACGGTTGACTTCAAAAGTAATGAGTGGAGAAGCTCTCCGTGTGTAATGAAGACATTTTATCATCACACCCAGAATAGACACAACTGCCTCCACAGGGATTCTTCAGATGGAAGAGAGATGATTTTTTAATCTAGTTGCCACTGGATTAGGTGGGTGTCATTTCTGGTCAGCGCGTGTGCTGAGTGTTTTTATCACAGGTTACACACTTGTAATATAAGGATATCTTACGCAGAAAAGCCTTTTGAAGACAGCAATCTTTGTTGTTTTTTAGAAAGATGGTAATATTCGAAGCCTATTTATTCCTAAGGAAAATAACAGGGAGTTTTTTGCATGTTTTATAATTTAGTTGAAAGGGGCTGTAATGGCCCCAGATATAGACTCTGTTACCTTGACCAGCTTCAGCCTTTAATACTTTAAGACCAATTATTTTTGAAAACACAATGTCTTGTCTGAATCTGAGGAAGGCAGAAAAAGATCGTACTGAGATGGTGAAAGTCATGGAGTTGTTGCATGATAATTGTGGCACATCATCTGTTTTGTACTTCGTTCATTACATTTACATCTCATTTCTGAGATCCAATCTGGATGGCTCTAATGTGATTTTGTCATGATTTGTGATATTTTCTTTGCTAAGACAATAAATAAGAACAGTTCACACTCTTTTAACAGGGTTAGCATAGGTGTTGTCACATTAACCACATGGAGAGACATAAAGCAGGGTTTGACTGGCCACGGCCGACAGAGTTTGATCACCTCTGACAGTGTATTAAATAATTCAATTAAGAGATGAAGAGATGAAAGCAATATAAAAATCAAACCGAGTCTGAGAAATAGAGATCTCACTCTACTGAACAATGTAACTACAGCTGTTTTAAAGGGATGTATCTCTTTCAGCAGTCATTTTGTCTGGATATATTTTATTAAGATAATTGCCAACACAAGTGCTCTCCACAACTTGCATCTGGCTCCTTAAAAGTAATTTTCCTTTCCTTTTAAATGCAGTTCTATGAAAAAGTTTAACGTTTCAGAAACCACCACAAAATGTCAGGTCACTGCCCGACTCAACACAACGCTCTGAGAACGTTCTTTCAGTGGTAAAACATCCCCTAACCTCATTCAGATATTTCAGCCCACATTAACTCTGTGCTTGTCATGCCAATGAAGAAAACTGACTGCACTTCCTGTGACAGCTGGACTGGGAGTGTCCACTTCCTGTTTTGGACGGAGCCAAACGTAGGAGGTTATAAAAATAGTTTTTTTGTCAAACAGGGCCGGTTTGTGGGCTGCTGGTTTAATATGTGTGCTGTGGATAAAGGGTACTTATGTTGTTGTTGCCATGGGGACAGTTTAGGAGGTAACCCACTTTTGTTCTTACTTTGTACTGTAAGTGCTTTGTGGGGTATCAGAGTGACGGCACGGGTGGCAGTAAGTATGGGGCACTTAACGTGTGCGTGTTGTTCTTTATAAAAGCAGGAGATGCATCTACTGTATGAATATTATCACTGTTAGTGACGTCAAACGCTCAGAGAATCTGTGTCAGAGGAGGTGGCTGTGGTGCTGTTCGTATAGCAGGAATGTTATTATCTATTCAAAAAACACAAAAAACCACTAAAAGAGATTTAAGTGATGCTATAAAGCAGATGCTGTTGCCATGATTTTATCATGATCAGGGATGTTCTCAGTTATGGGCAAGTAAAGTGGTAAATGCAACTAACTGTCTATCTGGATAAATAATTATAAAGATTTTACTGAGTGTGTAGGTCATTGTCTATTTTCTGTCCTTAAATGAGCTTTTTCACGTTTAATTTGTGCTTTTGTCTAGTAAAATATATTCAAAGTGTTCTCAGTACTGCATTAGACTGTCCTAAACTCAGAACAACCATCAGTCAGTCAGTCAGTCAGTCAGACTCACTAATGTATGTGCATGCTGCTACAGTTAATCTGAAGGCAGTCACTGCACCTGTGTGAGTGTCTCAGATATTTGATGATATGTGAGATCATCAGTGAGTGGTCAGTCTCAAATAAACAGATGCAGTTTTCTCTAGAACTTCCTGGACATTTGTTTTCATTTGACAGACTACATGCTAATGTTGCAGTTATACAGAGAGGAACAGAGTTTGTTTTCCACATTACATGCACCAACATTTGGGTTCTCTTTGGATTCATGAACATCTCAAGGTTTTAGAAATCGATTTGTGCCTGTATGTGACGGAGCAACCAGGTGTCACTTGTCTAATGGCAGTTTTCTGTATGTTTTCTGTTATCACCACATTGCACGATATCATGACAGATGAATGGTTCAGTCCAGCGACACAATCAGTGATGACAGAAACCAGTTCATTCTGTCTGAAACTCTCAACACAACTGTTACAGAGCATCAGTTATTTGCTCAGGCTTACACGCGGTATCTGCAGGAATTCATAAACACACAAACATAATCCTGTCCCACATGTACTACATATGTTCTTATCTGCAGTTCATCTGTTACAGCTGTGGAAGATCTTACCGTAGCATCACAGCGGTGCAGCTGAGGCGTGATAAGAAGTTGAATGACCCACTGTTCAGCTGGCTGGAGGACAATTGGCTTTGAGAGGGACTTAAGCAATATCCAGAGATCAGAACATAAACTATATGAAGTGAATGAGTTTGTCCTGGAAGATTATATAATAAGTATAGAGTTCAGGGTTGAAATGTTTGTTGTCTGTCACACATGAGGCTCATGTTGAGGTTATTGTTCACTTTGTGGTGTGACGTTGACAGGGTCACGTGTACATCTGTCTCACTGATAAACTGTGAATTTCTAACACGGTTCTAATAATCAGATGTTGCTCTTTATATTACAAATTCTGGATTTGTCATTGTAGCTGAAAAAAATTGTTTGCTCTGTCAAACAAATGGATATTTTGCTTCAGGATGATGGACTGAACCGGCAGTTCACATGTTTCCTGGCTCAAGTACATCATTGCTTTCTGCTGGATTGGAATGATTTGTCCTGGATGTGTGAGTGCACAGAGGAGAGAATGAGACTCGCTAACACAACAATACATGCTAAGCATGCGGGACGCATTGCACGCCTGCATCGCAGATGCCCCTGTGTTTGCGTGCTTGTGTAGAACTCATTAGATTAGTCAATAGAAAAGCTCAAATTTATTGATGCATGACCAGAAGTGTGTTTTGCATGAGATATTTAATCTAGAAAGGTTAACATTTACTTTCCCCAAAGCATAAAATGATATACAATAGACCTAATTGTTTTGGTATCGAAAATAAATGTTCTTTCTTATGATACAAAGGAGGCGAAGAAATGAAAACAAGTCGGACTTCATAATGAGGCACCTATCGAGGTGGTTTTTAATTAATTTCATTTCTTGCTGGGCGTAATCAGCATTATCAAAGGCTTTGGGTTCTCCAACCCTGAGTACAATTACAGAGTTTGGGTCCAGTTTAATAGAACGGTGCTGTTGTGAGAAAACCGCAGTGGGCTCTGGAGGTGAAAAGGCTACGCTCTGTTTCTTCACACACATTCTGTCTGTTGAAAATGATTTTAAAGGCCAAAAGTTTAAAGATTCATATTAAACAAATTCATTCTGATGATCTGATTGCCATACAAACTCCATCACACCCTTTATTTACTAAAAACCTCACAGTAAACAGACACACTGTTCATTCTTTATCATCATGGCGTTCTGATGCGGGTCCAGTCGTTCACGCAGACGATGAGCTTCACATGATAAACAGCACAGAAGTTTCTGGATCATGTGCAAGTGAGGCAGCAGGTTCGTTATGCCTGGAGTAAGTTAAAAACAGAAGAAATCCATCATGAAGCCCATTAGTTGAGTCTGTATTATGTATGGAGCCTGAGAGGATGGTGAAGTCTCTGTTTGGAAATTACTTCTGATAAAGGTCATATGGTTAAACACTAGCTCACATACATTCATTTTTCCAGGGCTGCGGCGTCACTGGAAAACAGTGTTTAGGTGGCAACGCACCAGTAAAGAGATGTACGTGATTTCTCGCCCTCAATGTGTCCAGAAGTTCATTTGATTTACACATTAAACTCATCAGATACAGAAAACAGATTCTTTGGGTCTGTCTCACCTTTGAGAAGGCTGGTGGATGGACTTAAAATGTAGAATGTTTTTAAAACTGTAGTGTTTCTGTTGTTGGTGTGAATCAACATGAGAGGGCATCAAAGCTGCCCAGCATCTACACACGATGGTGTAGAACAAAAAACCTGGTCAGTTCGTTTCAAACATTTCTCATGATTAGAGGAATAATCCTCCCAAACATGACATTATTTTCACACACAATCAAATTTCCATTCAATTAAAACTTTCCTTAAATCTGTTTTATGTGTCTGTGTGGGTGGGACAGGCAAATGAATCTCCACTAATGGCTTCTGTTGATATGCTAAGAGTTATGAATCATTCTGTTACTCAGCATATGGGTCTGGTTCAGAAAACCCTGCTGGGGTGTTCCAGTTCTATACAGCCACCTTGTGACACTTTCAAAATGTGATTGGCTATTTTAATTGTAATGCAGAACTATAGCTGTGTGTGACAAAGGCTTTGTAGTTTTCAAATTTTCTCAGTGCATGATTTTGTTTTGCTGTAACTTTTAACCTTTATATAAGGTTCTGCAACGTTTAATGATTTTAAAACCTTTGACGGAACTCTGACAGTAGTAAACAAATCAAAAAGCAACAGAGCACACAGTCCAGCAGACGCCATTATCTGTCAATTAAGTGCCTGGAAACTGTGGTACGGCGTCAGAATCCAGTCGTGTTTATCAAAGGTGAACAGCCATCGGCCAGCTTTCATCAAAACTGTGACACGGCATTTGAATGTTGCCTGTTTCTGGAACAGACCTTGATCTTCACTTCAGGCTTTAGAGTTTTTCATCTTTATTGTGAGGATGCAGCTGTTTTTTCTGCCTCAGTTATTATTCATGCAGGAGATGCAGCAGCCCTGCACACGTTCATTAAACACAAATACATTTATCATTTAAACACTACGCTCAAACATGTCTGACTCTTCCAGAGCTTTTCTTTCAATCTTTTTAAAAGCTTTGTATCATCCTCACAAAAACATATTAAACTGATGTGTGGATTTACAAAAGAAACACAAAATTTCTTTTCACATGACTGAAGGTTTGTTCACAGAAGCTCTCATGCATCTTCATTCTCCTGGTATTTTTTAACTTGTTCTCTCATTGCTGATATCTGATGGCTCTGACAGTGGATGTGAAACTAATGCACACTGTTTTATTCTCTCCAGGGCCTGAGTTCCTCAGATGAATTTTGTCTGGGTAAGTTAGATGGATCACTCTGTCCCTCCTCCACAGAGATGCTAGGGCCACACTGACCTTCTCAGCTTTGCCTGTGTCTCCTGCTCTTTATCACTTCTTACTGGTTTATTATTTACATGATTACTTCAGACATCAGAGGTCCAGACCTGAGGTTTCTCACAGGTACACAAGATGGATCTTCTGATAGTTAGTCATCAGATGAGGTGAAGAATTGCTACAGTGTCCTCACACGTCATGATTACCGTGTAAAGAACTTTGTTTTTTCATCAGATCTATTTTCATAGCTGATTGTTACAACTCAGTTTTTATTGTATTTTGCTTGCATATATGAATATCTAAAAGTACATTATGAAATAAATGCATTTTGTTTTGTTTACAGAAAACAAAGCCAATGTTTGGATGCATCAGAATTGTACAGTAGATATTCATCATCACAAATTATTATCAATCTTTGTATTACAGTATAGCAGTACAAATGTGAGTCACTACTGAGGACGAAAATGAGGAAAATAAACATGCAGACACATCCAGACACATTATAATGATGATTCGGTAAGTAAATGTGCTTAATTATCATCATAAACAACAAAATGCAAAACAACCTAATGGTCCTCAAAGATTATTTTCTTGCTCAATATTGAATTTAAAATGAATAAATAGTTTTTGTTTTTTGCAGTATTTCAGTGTCTCACCACAGCTCAGTCAGTGCTCACAGGAAACCCATTATCTCAGTCTGTTTGTTGAGAACAGATGTCATTTTACAACATGACAGTTTCTAAATTTACCCAGCATTCCTGAGAGCTGTGATGTCATGAGGACAGAATACATTATACTGTCATATTGTACATTGTACATTCACATGTATCGTGTCTTTCTACACAATAATGTGCACATGTTCAACAGCTTTATTTATAGCCAGTGTATGTGCAGAAATTCACATATTCACACAGAAATGTGTGTGTGTTCACTGTATGTGCAAACCATTCCGCGGTCTCCCATGAAACGTTAATTAGGATTCTCTGAACATTATATGAGACAGTAATTATTCTGTTCGATGAGGAATACTGGCCTAAATGTAAAGCAATGGAAAAGTTTATAATTTAGGATTATCTTTGAAAACACATTTACCGCATGCTCAGCATGTCAGATGGTGCTTATATTAAAAAATAATAACATCTCCACAACTTATGTGGTTGTGTGCTGAAATTCATTTATTCCTCGTTGTGTTTCGATACACGGATGACTAATTATGTTAATTGCCTTCGAGATGTAATTACAACACAGTCTAAATGATATTATTTAAGAGAGTAATTGGCTGTTTTTGTGCTAATCCTTCCAGATCGACTCAATCCAGTGTCTGATGATTGTTTATTTCATTTGGGAAAGACGTTTATCTGATATATATATTAAATGTTGTTTCTAGAGGCTGTTTGAATCTTTCAGCTCAGATTAAATGAGGGTCGGACGAGACTTCTTAACTCAGGAGCACGCATGAACTTCTGAAGTTGACTAACGTGTGTAAAGCCTGAGCTGTTTTAAACCTCCACACAGATGAACACAGCATCATCTGTCCCTGTTCACCCACCCACCTCATCTCATATTCCAAAGTCCAACATGGTTTAAAGCTTTAGTCTGTATCTGTGGTAGCTTCTGCTCTCAGTGGACTCTAATTAAAGCCTCGTGGCCACCAGTCACATTAGAGACACCTCACAGCTCCATTAGATACAGCATTGATCTGAACAGAGGCTGCAGCTGTCTGACTGCTGAGAGGTCCAGCTTTCTTCAGGAGTACAGCTTCCTGCTAGAGAAGTATCAAACTTTCTTCAGACACTCTACTAACTATAAATAACTCTGCAGCTATGTGTTTATTAGAGCAGTAGTAAACTGCTTAACACCTGGCATTCTACTGACTTTACTAGTACATGTAACTTTACTAGTACATGTCAACTTATTTTACCAACCCTAACAATAACAACCTGCTAAAATTCTTGTTGAACAGTAAAAATATTCTTGTTGAACTAGACAGTAATCACACAAAGCAATGTGTGTTTACTGAGTTTCCAAAGAGATCTCAATAATGTCTCAGACGTATTAGTCTCAGCTATTCTTTTCATTCATTTCATTGCTTTATATTTTACTGTATAGCTACAATTGATTGTGTGTCTGTTTATATTTTTCTCAGAAAAGTTTAGGAGAAACATCTAATGGCAGGGCCTGTAATTGACTTCAAATATGTTTTTTTCATAGTGGCTTCTTGGATAATGAAGTGATATAGTGTTATATGGGCTGAAATCGTGAGCAGTGGTGGGACACAGCCTGTATGCTGAGACATGACCTTCACATGACATTAAGTTCTGTATTAATGACTGAACTGAGGGTGAAGGACACAGTTTGTGCCCTTGAGTTAAAGAAAATGTCCTCCTGTCTCAGTGCCATCTTCAGTACGTGAGGGGGCTTCATAATCCCCACTGTGCTGCTCATTTGCAAGTGTTCCTCTGGCCTGCTGGGTGTGACAAGGGCGAGTGTTGATTTTTCTCTTTTTTGGACTTTTCTATCTCTGAAGAGACTGAAAGGCACATTTTAGACAAAAGCCTGTGTGCTCTGAGCTTTTCATTGGACTGATACTTAAAATTGATCTTTTGCTCATTTAAAGTTCATTGAAATTTGATTATGCTTAGCAGCAAACTTCCAACGCAACACAGATAGTCAACGCTAACACGCTGCCCTCTGTACGGAGGGAGGAAAGCATGCAAAGGTGACCTCAGCTAGGCAGAGTGCATTAGCCTGCTTTTGATAAATGTGCGGTTGGAAACAAATACCGTATGCATAATAAAAATGATGTGCAAGGCAGGCGGCTTCAGTAATGCAAACTCTCTCCTCCCTTGATGACTGTAATAGACAGTGTAAACATGTTCCATCAACTATAAATCAGAAATATGAGTGAACCGTATGAGGGACGCCCCGACTGAAACACGTAAGTGTATAATTATATCGGTCACTATATAACTTAGCCCACCACATGGAGTCCATAGTGAGTCTCAGATGCGTCTCAAATGTGTCTCCCAACATTCCTTACAAGAAATAAGAATTGTTCAATCTCCGTAATGTATGATTTCTGAAATTTGAATCAAAGCTCAATGTTTTTGAAGGTTTTGAAGTATAAACTCTTCACACATTTGAGACATGACATCTCTCACTAGATTTACAACATATTGTTATATTAGTGATACAGTATGCATTATTTTTATGTTATTGATGATTGTTGATATAATGTGGTTGTATCTTACAGAAGGAGAAACATTTGAAACACAGTTACTTATAACCAAAGACAATTCTCCATCAGATTGAGCTAAAAAAGCCAAAATCTAAGCATGAAATGTTACTCTGTCTTGCTCTTCATTTAGTATCACATGTTTCTAGGAGACACAGGTGAAGTGTTAAAGGCATGTGTTTTTTTCTTAATTACAGGATGAAATGAAAGTAGAGGTATTTTATCAGAGCGAAAACCAAGTGGCTCCGACAAAAATCTCAAGCTTCCTTTTTTTCTGCATTTTTGAAAGGCAGACGGGAACAAGGTCATAAAGTAAGTCATCAAATAAATGATGAGAAGAGGCCATGTGCTTCACTCAGTCAGCGTCTCTTATTTAGCCTCCATTGACCTGTCTGTATAATCTCTCTCTCTTTTAGCTCCGCACTGAAGGATGAAATGGCTCTAAAAACACGTCTGGTTTACATTGCCTTCATCTACATATAAATTAGAAGCATGTATCTTACACTCATAAATGCAAAGTTCAGATGAGTTCAGAACGCTTGTCAGTTCATCAGGAGCTGAAAGCAGTTTGATTGGAAGCAGGATTATTCTCACAGCTGTACATATCTGCTGGATTTGGAGTATAAACAGTGTTACTGGTGAGTGCTAGTGGTCATGAATTAAGGCAGAAATTAGTTTTGGTTAGGCATGTTGTTACAGCACCATGACATGAGGTTAGCTTTAGTCCCAGTGCATTTCACTTGATTCATCAGGTCTGTTTGTGACGCACGTGTCTGTAATACAGTTTCTCTTTAAGATGAGCTGTGAGAACACAACAGGCAAGTGGAACTAATACTTGTATCTGCAATTGTCTGTTTCTGCTTCAGTGCTGTAGTCAATACTGCTGTGAAGAACCTGTAAGGATTACTGGACAAGAATTCGGACCAACACTCAGGTTTGGTTTGGCACACAACTCACTTGCATTAGAAAACGAGGGGACGAGGCCTCCAGACTTGTTTTTTTATATCTCTCTTCATTTCTTGCATAGTGTGTGTTTGATGAAGAGAACCAGCTTGTTATCGGAGAGGCCATGCATCCAGCCCGGGCGCCACATCCAGTCTTTTCAAAGAGACGGGCTTTATGGACTCCTCAAGGGGAACCCAAGGTCCCTATGGAAAGGTCTCTCTGTTTCTCTACTCACATTTTATAGAGACGTTCAGCAGGGTTGAGTGAGTCTAACACACGTTCATTCACACTTTCATTAAAGGACTGTTTATATTCACTCTTTGTCTTTCAGTTTTACCACCCTTCAGTCTTTTGTCTTCCTCTGGAGTTATGCCCTCCCTGAATCTATTCACAGTAAACACTCACTACTGTTGATGGTTTGTGTGTGTGTAAAATCTGGAGCTAGTGAAGGCCGTCAAATTAATTAAACAGGAACTATTAACAAACTGGAGTCAGCTAGTCCAACTACTCACCCACTAGAAACTAAATTTGTCACATAACCGTTTGAAACATTTAATGCTTAAAGTTTGACTTGCTAAGTAAATAATATACTATGCAGTGTTCAACACACACATCACAGTTTACAGTAAGCTGAGGTTTCAGTCCTGACGTATGCCTCATTTTTGCCATTTTTCGTAGGTGCTGCTGGTGGGCACAGTACTGACACACAGCAGCTTTTGGGTCATTCAGTCAGAATGACTGTTGTCAGTCGTATGGGAACACTGCTTACCTGTGCTCTCGTTTGTCTTGCAGTTTTGCTGATGCTGTTACAGCTCAACACAAAACATTTGTACTCTAGATACTTCCTTCAAATCACCCTCTACATTTAAGAAAGTTACTGAGGGGAATTTTCTATTAACATTTAGTCGTTGTTCTGTGTGTCTCATGTTCTGACTCTCCCACTTGCCTTTTTATAAAGGTCAAAAACTGATGGATTATTATAAATGACTGTAATAATGAGTGTATCGCAGTAATGCAGAAATTGATAGTACAATGGAAAAAGTGCACTTTCCTCTCAAAAAGAACATTAATCATCAGTAACCACTGAGTTTCTCTCTTCGAGGACAGGCGTTCAGAAATGCAGATGAACTCATGGTTGTGATGTTACAGGTGTTGTTGCTACAAAAGCTCATCTTAAAGTTGCATCGCATCTCCTCGGTGAAGCCATGGTATCCGTTAGTTTTGTCAGCCTGAAATTAAAACATTTATTTAACATGAAGCTGTAATAGAGCAACAAGAGGCTTCTAGATGTAAAATTCCTATTTTGTCCAAAGTGAAACGACATTGCTTTTAAACGACAACATAAAACTTTTGCTGCAGGCTCACTGTGAGGTTGTTAGGCATGTGAGGGATTTAGGTGTTCTTGTTTCTGTTCTGTTATGCCACCGTTGACTTAAAGAATGGCATTAACTTCTAAAACCATCACCAGATGCTCACTACAGAGTTTTATGTTGAACAAGCCCTAAGATCAAATACATGTTCTCCCAGCTAAAAATGAGAAGAACAAACTGAATATAAGATGTTCCAGGTGCTCTACAGAACCTCAGATCAAACAGCCAGCAGTGTGTTCATAGCTGCAGAGATCAGCTTCATACAGGTGCTAATTGTGTAATGTCTCATTCACATGCATTATCTGACAGAACCCTCGTGTCTGAAGACAGCATGAGATGGAGGTTACCTCAGACATCCTGTGCTGAACACACTGAACCGTAAGTCAGACACCATTCCTCTGCAGATCCTCAACTGCCTCCTGATTTTGCTTTGGCACTTCCCATTGCCTGGATCTCTCCTGAGGGTCCAAGTGCAAATCCTTTATCACTGCACCTTCTGTTTTAACATCTTAATCTCTCTCTCTCTCTCTCTCTCTCTCTCTCTCTCTCTCTCTCTCT
>JBAJNP010006161.1:0-26448 GCA_036877545.1 Yasuhikotakia modesta | reverse complement strand
GTTTATGTTAATGGCTGTGTGTGTGTGTGTGTGTGTGTGTGTGTGAGAGAGAGAGAGAGAGAGAAAGAGGGAGAGAGAGAGAGAGAGGGAGGGGGAGAGACGCGCACGCACGTAGCCATTTTGTCTTCATTTAAAACTTAACGTGGATAATGTCACTCCGTTCCATGGATACCATTCCGAAAAAGTTGCTTTTATCTGTTTAAATTTACAATGAAGGATAAAAGAAGATCGAAGTGTCGGGAGAAGGAGAGTTGATGTATTTTTTCTCTTAAGGTTTGTGGAGTTTCACCATGGATCAAGTAATGTATTGGTTATTATTGGTTCACCTTCTAAATTGCGCTCCACTCATGGGATGTTTTGACCTGCACCTCTCTGAGACTTTACATTCAGGGGCCGTTTTGGCCAATTTGTCACTGGGACCGGGCTGGACGTACACTGTTGATCGGACTTTAACTTCTAAATACATTGATAGCTTTTTTAAAGTGGATTGGAAAAACGGACTACTGAGTTTAAATGGAAAGGTGGACTGCGCGCGCTCTCCTCAGAGCGCAATGCCTCTTCATATTAAAATCAAATCTTTAAAAACTGAACGACTGGTTAAGGCACATTTTAATGTGTTTGTGCACGGACGGAATTGTGTGTTTAAATATAAAAGGAAGCGAGCACAACCAGATATTAACGTGGATTGCCATTATAACTTGGGAGTAACTTCCTGCTTTTCTCCAGGTAATTTACTTTTCAAGCTTGAAGACTATTTACCTGTCTTCATACGAAACTCTGGAGTTTCTCTCTATTCATGCACCTCAGAACATGTGAATGTGTTTGTGCGCAACAGGACTGTATTTGTGAAGGATGCGTATTGTTTGGAAACGGACTTAAGACCCTTTAAAGACACCGTTCACTGTTCGCTCCGCGATTCAAACGGTGAGCGATTCTCCGTGTGCCTTAAACTGCGATTCTCAACAGTTCAGACGTTTCCGTTAGAATATATGCAACGCGTATCAGATCAACGGCATCCGAGACTAAAGCGAGCCGTGAATTCACAGCCTCAGTTCCAGCTGCCGAACTACCAGGTTTCCGTGCCCGAGAACGAGCCGGCGGGCACGCGCGTCATTACCCTCAAAGCTACTGACAGTGACCCTGGAGAAGCGGGAAAACTCGAGTACGGTATGGAAGCATTATTCGACAGCCGATCTAATGATTTCTTCCGGATAGACCCTCAAACCGGCAGCATCGAGACTGTCCAACCCTTAGACAGGGAAGTCAAAGACACACACATTTTCAAAGTCACCGCAACTGATAACGGCACGCCTCGGCGAACGGGCACAGCATACCTGACCGTTACGGTTAGCGACACCAACGACCACGGGCCTGTTTTTGAACAGAATGAATACAGGGTTAGGATACGTGAAAACGTAGAGGTTGGTTTTGAGGTCATAACCGTGAGGGCCACAGACGGAGATGCCCCCTCCAATGCAAATATGATATATAAGATTGTGAACGGTGAAGGTGTAAATTCTGGTTTTGAAATAGATGCCCGAAACGGTCTAGTGAAGATCCGAGTGCGTCCAGATAGAGAAACCATGGACCATTATCAGCTGATAGTTGAAGCCAATGACCAAGGAAAGGACCCAGGGCCACGCAGTGCAACCGCCACAGTACACATTACGGTGGAAGATGAAAATGACAACTATCCACAGTTTAGTGAGAAAAGATATGTAGTACAGGTGCCAGAGAATGTGGCAGTTAACACAAAAGTGGCACAGGTGAAAGCTACTGACCGAGATGAGGGCAATAATGCCAAGGTTCATTACAGCATAATTAGTGGCAATGTGAAGGGTCAGTTCTTCATACACACCCCTACAGGAGCTATTGATGTCATAAACCCTCTTGACTATGAAATGATCAGAGAGTATAATTTACGCATAAAAGCCCAGGATGGGGGCAGGCCTCCCCTCATTAACGGCACAGGCGTAGTGGTTGTGCAAGTGATTGATGTGAATGACAATGCTCCCATGTTTGTAAGCACTCCTTTTCAAGCCACCGTTTTGGAAAATGTGCCTATTGGGTATTCTGTGATTCATATTCAGGCAATTGATTCTGATTCTGGCGAAAATGCTCGTTTGGATTACAGTCTTACAGATACCACTCCTGGCTTCCCCTTTACCATTAATAACAGCACCGGCTGGATAACAGTCAGCGAAGAGCTGGACAGGGAAACCACTGAGTATTACACCTTTGGGGTGGAAGCCAGAGACAATGGAGTTCCAGTAATGTCATCCTCAGCTAGTGTTAGCATCACCGTCCTGGATGTAAATGACAACGTCCCTACATTCACTGAAAAAGTATATTCCCTAAAAATCAATGAGGATGCTGTTGTGGGGACAAGTGTGTTAACAGTTACAGCTTTGGACCGTGATGTTAACAGCGTGGTCACCTACCAGATTTCCAGTGGTAACACACGGAACAGATTTGCCATCACAAGTCAAAGCGGAGGTGGTCTCATCACTCTAGCTTTGCCGCTGGACTACAAACAAGAACGACAATATGTTCTGACTGTTACCGCTTCTGATGGCACACGTTTTGACACCGCACAGGTGTTCATTAATGTAACAGATGCTAACACCCACAGACCAGTGTTCCAGAGTGCCAGCTACCATCAGACTTTCAGTGAGGATCAACCTATTGGATCAACTGTTGTGGTGATCAGTGCAACAGATGAGGATACAGGAGAGAATGCACGCATTACCTACATCATGGAAGACAATGTGCCACAGTTTAAGATTGATCCAGATACAGGTGCAATCACAACACAGATGGAGATAGACTATGAAGACCAGGCCTCCTACACATTGGCTATTATTGCTCGTGACAATGGAATCCCTCAAAAGTCTGATACCACATACGTAGAAATTATTGTTTTGGATGCCAATGATAATGCTCCACAGTTTGGGAGGGACAAATATCAGGGTGCTGTGTTTGAAGATGCACCAGTGTTCACCAGTGTGCTCCAGATATCTGCCTCAGACCGTGACGCAGGGTCCAATGGAAGAGTAAGCTATACCTTTCAAGGTGGTGACGATGGCGAGGGAGATTTCATGATTGAGCCCTATTCAGGAATTATCAGAACCAATCGGAAGCTTGACAGAGAGAATGTTCCAGTGTATAACCTGAAGGCGTATGCAGTTGATAGGGGTGTTCCTCCTCTCAAAGCAGCAGTGGAGATCCAGATTTCTGTGATGGACATAAATGACAATGCCCCTGTTTTTGAGAAGGATGAACTGTTTATCTATGTCAAAGAAAATAGTCCTGTGGATTCAGTGGTGGCACGGATCACAGCCATGGACCCAGATGAAGGAGTGAACGCTCAGATATTATACCAGATTGTGGAGGGAAATATCCCTGAGGTATTTGACTTGGATATATTCACTGGAGACTTAAAAGCGCTTGTGGATTTGGACTATGAGACCAAAATGGAGTATATTATAGTTGTACAGGCCACATCTGCTCCTCTGGTCAGCAGAGCAATTGTCCACATTCGTCTTGTTGATGTCAATGACAATGATCCAGTCTTGAAGAATTTTGAGGTTATCTTCAATAATTATGTCACAAATAAATCCAACAGCTTCCCATCTGGGATTATAGGAAAGGTGCCTGCCCATGACCCAGATGTGTCAGATAAACTCAAGTACAGTTTTATTGAAGGAAATGAGCTGAGTTTGCTCGTTCTAAACCCGGACACTGGAGAGCTGAACCTCAGCAAAGATCTGGATAATAACAGACCTCTGGAAGCCACTATGAAAGTTGCTGTTACTGGTGAGTAAACATCTTATTGGATCTTTTAAATTGTCCATCTTTTTTGCTGAATTTCAAAGTGCAGTATTTTATGAAGCCGCTGATGATGAAAGCTAGGTTTTTAATTGTGCAGGCATTAATATAGAACATGCATGTAACTTTAATAAGCTGGGTTGATGCAGGTGATAAAGCGGCTGCTCTGTAGTGCTTCAGGTTTTCAGCATGTTTGCTTCAGGCTAAATTACAATCCTGTTCTTCTGCTTATGAGCTGTTTTTTGAAAATGTTGTGGAGTGTAAAAACGCTTGTGTGTGAGAATTAGGTTTCGGCTCACTTTTAAAGTCATATTTGTTTTCTGTTATGTCCAAATAGCTGCCAGTATTCTGTTATGTTCTGTCATGTTGGTTATGCACAACACATTATAGGGTGAATCTGATGCCTCTTTGAAACACGATGACTATGTACCTTGGGAATTTTTTACTGATCATTTATGGATTTTTTTTCAATTGAGTTATTTATTGTAGTCATGTTTCATCCCTAGTTGATAGACTTAACAGCATTTAGTCAAATTCACCATTCAAAAGCAGAATTTTCACATTTACATTTAGTCATTTAGCAGATGATTTTATCCAAAGCGACTTACAAAGCTGATAAAATAATAGAAGCAATTAGTGCAACAAAAAAACGAAGCAATAAAAAAAGTAAAAAAAGTTAATAAGCAAGACCAGTTTTCATGAAGGTATCTCTGGCAGATTAAAGCAGCCATTCACATGTACTGTAAGCCTCACTCAGTGGCATCTGTTTTCACGCTACTTCTCTTTCTCTCCCTCTGCTTGTGTGTCTTTTCCATCCACACTTTCCTTTTCCTGCTCATTTGCAACTCACAATTCAAATACATCCCACAGAATGCAGCTCTCTTGTCTGCACTTTGTGGCTTTACGGCTGTGTCTTTGTCAGTGTGATTGCTGCTCCTCATCTGAATGTGTATGCTCATGGTCATTGTTGGGGTCGTAATGAGCCGCATTCATGCAACGTTCTCTCATTCATGACAAAGACACATCGGTGTCCATCTACATAGCTGTTCCCACCCTCTTTTCCAACCACAGCTCTCTCTCTGTCTGTCATCTAATAAACTAATGCATTTTATTCCTTGGACAGACCCACATGTCAGATGTTAGGTAACCATTAACACTGCTTATGTGACCTTATCACCTCCAGCCCAGGGAGAAGGAAACAGCCCTAAAGGAAAACATGTGACAAACCGCTTGGATGAGTTTTAACGACCAAAAGTGTCTATCCATTTAATGCTTCTAGCTAGTAACAAACCATCCCTTAAAAACAAATCGAAATGACAATGCAATGACAATTTTGATAGAAGATATAGAGATACAGTTTTTTTTAAAAAAAATTCCCAGTTAGTTTTAGCTAAGAGAAACATTTCAAAAGGGGCCTAATTAATAAGAGAATGTTGTTACTCATGATAATATATTATTGCATTATTGAAGCCTAAAACAAATGTTTGTACATGGGAAACAAGGCTTTGGAGATTAGTAGGGTTCTCTCTTGTATGTTTAGTATCAACTTTGTCATATGAGGTTCCTTCTAAAATTTCTTCATGTGAAAAGACACAAATTAGTTTGCAGAGCAACACAAATAATGAGTAAAATCAGAATTCAGATGTAAAATGTAAATAAGCTGTAAAAATAGATAGAGCTATTTTACATTGTTATCTTTTACTTCTTAACAGGTGTTTATCCTTTTGACTGAGCTTTAATTGTTTAACTGCTCAGGGACACACATGAGTTCCCCAATATGCCCCTGATAAAAGCAAGTTAACATTCTAGTCAAAACAAGAGCTATTCTACCCTGAAACAACACTGCTGTGCACTGCAAATACAACGAGTGAGGGCTGCGTGTTTGAGTAGTAACTTAATCTCTCTTATCTTTGTCAGTTAACATTCAACAAGCCTCTTCCCCATGCAAGGGGTGTCCTCCACAAAACGTTGCTGCTTTTTTTAGCCTTGCACCTTTGTGCTTTGTTTCACTGGATCAATACGGGGGATAAGACATCTGTTAGTCCCTGAAGCCTCATGATAGTCGGAGACAACTTTTATTTACATTGATGAAATTGATTTTTTTAGCCTTGTTGACGCCTTCGTCTTCATACCCTGATTCATGTTATATATGTAGAGAGGAGGGGATGTAAATCATCACTTTTGGCTTGTTTCTTTCTGCCTCCACCCCGCAGTCAGTAAGTCAAGCTTGCTGATACACGCAAACGTTTTAGTGGGGTGAGCTTCTGCCCGTGGGCCAATGTGTCTTATGTAGTTGCCTGTAGCCCACTCAGTGCCACAGGACTCACATACCTGCATTTTGTTACATTTTATTACCAAACGCTCTGAAACTGTGTAAGACTTGGCTTTAGATCTTATTAAAAGATTCATAAGTCAGTTCAGGTTTGTAGACATTTGCTGTTGATATTATGTTGTATAGAAATGATTCTGAGTTGGTCATTTGTTGGTCATTACTGTTATGCATTATCTTACATGTCGTGCTTAAGGACAACTACTTTATTAAAGGGGGCATTTTAAACTGCATTTTAGGGTTGTGTGCATTCATGCATGTGTTGTATGTGTTGTGGGGGAGACGGGCGAAAGTGTGTGTGGGGCTGCCCAGCTGTGTCCTCGCATCTGCTGTTTGACATGTACACAGCAGCTGTAAGACAGACAGACAGACAGAGATTTAAACGCTTTTAAACTGCCCCGAACCCTCCATTCACTGTCCCCTGTCATTTAGATGTCATTAACAGAGATCTCCACCCCAGGTGTGACTGTCCTTCTACCTTGTCTACACACGACCCTTTGACCTCTGACATCACAGACATGCTGTTAGTGTCACTCTGTTTCAGACATACTTTGTTTAAAAGGTTAAACCAGCAGAATCATTCACAAATATGGCTGAAGTAGTTACCACGTTTTGTCAGCATATTGCTTTGCGGTCTTCGGGCGATGTGCTATAGTATGGGTGGTTTATATTTAAGTTGCTATACATGGCTTAAATGTAGGTTTATTCAATTTCCTCCCAACATTAAAATGCAACAGGCAAAAATCATAAATCATGTTGCTTGCAATAGTGCATCTATCGTTCATGTTTATGGCATAAAGGCAAAAAATGTCACATATGTTTAATATTTAGAGTTAGGGTTTGTTCAAACGCTCAGTGTACAAAAAACAGTTCTAATGTTTCCTGCCCTGGCAAACACCATCAAATAGTCACTGTTTTGGTGCTGATATTGAGCAGACATAACATAAGGGCTCAAGGACTGGGTAGTTTAAACAAAATCTGGTTTGTCAATGTAGGTTTGGAATACAATATTATTAGCAAGCCACATTTCTACAAATACTTTCACCAACACTACAAGAGCGTTCTTATGCTAAAATTCTTAACATTGTTTTCTTCTACATTGGTTGATTTTCCACGAGTTTCCACTTTTCTAATGAAAATCTCCTTCCAGTCTTGTTTGTTGCAGTTTCTTCTGAACGTACAGCAGCCAAATGGCCTGTACTGTATTTGTGAAACTAGCAATTTTGGGTAACCACAGGTTAGGATTTCTGTAGGATTTGTTTGCATGCTCTGAAGACACAAATCTCCAATGGTAAAGATCTACAGCTTTGTTTTGAAATGAGATGAAGATCAGACATCCTCCTCATTACATCCCAGCCCTCTAAGAGCAGAATGCAAAAACCTGCACATTAATTAAGCTAAAATATCGGTGTGAGCTGCCTGCATCTCTGTTAAATGAGCGGGAAAGGAATTTCATTCATGTTTAATCTTGCAAACTCATTTGAAGGTGGAGAGAGAAGAGAGAGACAGTGATGAGATTTCAAAACTGTGCCAAAAGAGGCAAAAGAAAGAAAAATTCAGACTTAGGGTCATTCTAGGGCAGTTTACACAGGAGTATGTGTTAGCATTATATTTACTGTGATGCATAAAAAGATGCTTTTTTCTTATTGTAATAGCTGTATGTCTGTTATTAGGAATGGGAACTCTATTATGACTTTTGATTAAATACTAAATTTAAATAATTACTGTAAAACTTGGTTGTGTACAGCATCTGTAACCTTCATTAAAAAGTTACTTTGACTGTCTTTTATTTTACAAGAATGGAAAAGTAATTCATACTAGTTCATTCAACTTTTTACACAACTTTTAGAATAGCTTTCGATTTTATTTCTTAGCATAGACTAGTGTGATAAACCTGCTTAGTTTGCACAAACAGTTAATATTTGTTTTGTTGTATAATGTTATGACAATGTTTACCTGGTGACTTTTGTATGTGGAATACCAGAAAGGAACATGAAGTAACTATTTGTAAAGTATTGTTGAAGTGCACCAGTCTCCACCCCCAGGTAGTGTAAGAATCGTCTGCCTAGAAAACCACCACAAGACTATTTAAACAGCAGAAGTCGCACTTATACATCACCCTTTTAAGCTGACTTCCATTATTAAATAAGTACATTACTGTAATTTTAAATAATTTAATTACTGTAATTTTAATAAACTATTTTAAATAGACTTTTTTTGTCATAGACACTAACTATAGCAGACTAACTTAAGTTTATTGTATTGAGTCCAGGAGGTCCTTTTAACTAAGATTCTAAAGTGGATTTTCCTGTAAATGTTTCAAAAGATGCTTTCTGGGTTCTGGGCTTGTTTGCATCGGCATTTCCCCTAAGCAATGTTTCTACAATCTGAAAGCCAACCAAAATTAAGCTTCACCTGAGGACTGTAGAAATGTCAGATTCTACACCCCATTGCACTGAATACTGGATTTTCTGATTTCTAAATTATCTTTTGTCCATGCTGAAAATTAATAGCCATCTGCAAGCTTAAAAGAAACTTTCTCAAACAGAAATCTGAAGCCCTCCTGAAGTGACAGGAAATACTCTTTAGTCAATGTGGCTGTTCTGTGAATGATGATATTTAAACTTCAGCCACTTTTTCAGTCGATTTTCTAAGCCTTTTAAAGCTTAAACTCTCCCCTGGATTAAATGGCAGCTTTTTGCTGGTTGGCTGTGCAGCAGGTTGGGTAGTTCTTAAGGTTCTTAAGCCAGACCCGACCTGTGACCTCAGGTGAAGTGAAGGTCCAATGTACAGGGCTTAGATTTAGTCTGATAGATTACAAACAATCTAGGTCCGTAATTCCCCGGCTGAAAGACGGAAGGGGAACCTGTTCATGTGTAACATGACACACTTTTCTGACCCTGTTTGGCTGTACATGAAAGACATCTTTGTCCCTATCACTAAGGAGCTGGAAAACGCATCTATTTTAGCCAACGGCCAGAAAGTGTGACATTACATGGGTTCAGCAGTGACCAATTCTCAGATTAAAGATTATTAGTCCATGCATGCACAACAATTAGGGATTGTGGGGAAATTAAAGGCCTTTCTACAATTTCAGATTTTTCTGTTTTGCCTGATTCATATCAGTGTGCTTGAACTAGCATGCTTTTCTGCGTTGACTGGCCTGTAATTTAATATTGTTGTTAATGCTAATGTATAACAATGCAATGCTATATAATAGAGGCATGTATTTGATAACAAATCCTTGCGACTTGGCTGTTCTATTTAATAGTTTTGTCGGGGTGTTTTTGTCATTCTATGAGCAAAGAAAGACTTATGAAGAAATGCAATACTTGGGCCTCCATCCAAAACCTGTTAAGCTGTGCATTGTGGGTAATATTACATCAACTCTGATAATGACAAGGAATTCTTTTTGTAGCCAAGTAGGTTGCAAAGAATTTGTCTTGGTACCACATTCTTGCTTGGACATTCTTTTTGTTGAGAAATCAACAAGATTTTATTTTAAATTGTGACTCGCTGTAGTGTTTATAGTAGAGCATTGTGTTAGAAGATTGTTGTTGCAAAATGTATAACCTGAATGTACGGTAGATTTTGGATTATAGGGTCTACCAAATGCATAAATGTCTGTTCGGACCTTTAAGAGAAAATCCTTTGACAGAAATTCAAAATGGTTGATGCCGCTATGATTGGAGGGATTTACAGATGGATAGAAAGTTGTTCTGCTCATATTTTATGCCCAAGTGTCCAACTGTTTGAGGTCTTAGATCATGTACTCACAAAACATATTTAACATAAGCCTTATTTTCATTTCCATCTAGTGTTTACCCAGATTTAGGTCCATAGGGCTAAAGCAACATGGTAATATTTAAATTTCCACTGAGAAAATTTGATAATTTAGCAAGTTGAAAGTTAACCAAAGTCTTAGAGGCCTTTGGGGCATTTCAGCATTTGAGTCAAGTTTTAAAATGCACTTTGTACTTTTTAAACCTTCAGGCTAAGCTTAGCAAACGTAAAGATATCGAATTTGTCCTGAGAAGGTGTTAAGCCACTGTTTTAGAAATGCCATCACCTCTTACAGGGGGGATGGTTTCACCTCCCCCTGATTATACAACCAATATAACCATTTCATTCATGACCTCTGTCACCTCACAACGACGCTAGAAAACAAAGCTTCTCTCAACTTGAATGTTAACAGCTAAACATGAAGTCGTCTTCTTAAATGACATTTACATTAAAGCAGGTTCTGTTTCGCGGTGGAGGCAGATAGTTTCACACAATGCTATTCACTGTTTGTTCGTAATCTGTGTTATTTGGAAAATGATCTGCAGCCAAAACAGCCTTGGATGGGACCGGTATATTATTAATCTCACGTCTTTAATGATAAGTCTGTTCAGTAAGCTTGCAGTGCAGGGGCAACTGCCAGAAAACTTTAACATGTCACTAAGGATAATATTATTAAAGTAAATATAAAATCAATAATAGCATTTTATCAAATTTGTTAATGTATCTTATTGCTCTTCTTAAAACATGTTTAAAGGCCGTCATGAAAGCAAACATTTGAATGTTTTTTAAAGAAACAATTTTATTTTGGGGTTTTGTGTGTTGAATGAGATGTTTAAACACATTATTGTGTAGTTAGAATTTATTTATTTGAAAGGATGTCTTGGGAGCTACACATTTTTCCTCTTTCCTTGTTTCCTGCCATTTTAGTGTTTATATTTGAATTACTCAATTTGTCTCCTTTGGTGTTTTGGTTTGAAACAGAGTGTAATAACCTCTGCTCAATGACATTTACTTAAAAAGGTCAGAGAGGTCACGTCTGGCCTGACCAGCTCAGTGTCTGTAGTGTCTTATCGGTACTGACACTTCAGCTCTGAAGAGGGTCATCTGTGTTTTTAGATACACACACATACAAACACACATTTCATCTCACTCTCTGTTCACTCAAAATTTCCCTTTGACCAGCACTGGGAAAGGTGTGACATTCTTCAATAACAACCAAAAACATACACAAACACAGGTTAGCTCAGGTTTATGCCCACAACCACAGACAGAACCTGTTTGCTTTGACGGTAGCTGTATGACCCAAATAAGCACAATTGTAAATGTATTTTAAGTTATATTTTATTATCATCGGAGTATGTCTTTCAACACATAGAAGGGCCACAGATGTCCTTTCTATTTGTATTTTCTTTTAGACTGTAGATTTAAAATTTGGTGTTGTTTTTTTACCTTTACTGATCTCTTTGTTGATGACAGTGTTCACGTTATGCAAAAGTGCTGTGGGCTTCTTTTCAGTGTGAATACTCTTTTAAATGGCAGGTTTCATTTCCATGTCAAAAAGTTTCTTTTGAATGAATGCAGGTCGTCAATGCTAGTGGAGAGGTTCAGCCATTGTCACACTGTTGCTGGGCGTTGGGGGCTCTTTAGGGTGTCTCAGTTCCCAAAACTGTTAATGGACTAATAGAATGTATGTATGTAGTCCTGGTTCATCTAAAACATTTGTGGGTGTTAGAAGTTTTGTTGACTGTCTGTTGTTTTTCCCTTTCCTATTTTGTAAAGAGAAATCACCCATGTGCTAACAGGTTGTTGGTCGGTGTCATGTTTAACATGCACTATGTATCATAGGCTACATACTTGCCAGGCCAGTCTGAAGTCAACATAAAAAAACTGAGCTTGTTAATTTAGAAATGTTTTTAGTATTATTGCACACAAGTCATAATTGTATCTTATTTTGAAGAAAAATGTTTGTTTTGTAATAAAATCAAAGGTTTGTTTTTAAAAGTAAACGCATACAATATAAAAGTTAAATGCTTGCAAATGTTACTTCATGAGTTTATTGAACCAAGTTAATTATTTACTAATTTGACAAACAATTAATCGAAGATGTTGTTTTTGTCTTCTGTAGTTGTTTTTGTTTTCTGTAATCTCCTATTTTAAATTCCTGATTTTTACTTTATCTGTGGCCCTCTTTGTCTTCCCACTCACCACAAGCAGTTGTCCCCTGCATGTGCTCCTGTGTCTGGTTAGTCAGGGCGGTTTAACGGCCCTCAGTCATCTCTGTGATTTTAGGAATGACATTTCTATACAGGGACAGCCAGTGTAACAGATGCATCAGCGTTCTGAAAATGCTTGATAAATGAACACAACTTAAACATGATACACACACACACACATGTTTCATTTAAGTATTTCTCAGATGCTCCCCTTAAAAGTCATTAGCTGACATTAAGGGTTGTCTGGCTTTTAGTTGCAGACATTCTCATCATTCAAATTTGTGCACAGTTTACGACCAATTTAATGTCAATTATATTTACGTTAATGTTGAATATATAATACAGACATTATTGAGATCAATAAATGAGATGTGTGAGTTAATAGGTATTAGGACAAACATGTTTGCATAATTATTTTCAATTTAAAGAATTGAAATTTGAAAAAGATGTTACATCTTAAAGGCTATAGACCAAGACTAGTTGGGTGTACTTCTTGGGTTAAGAAGCACACATCTTATATATTCTCTGAGGGTATTATCACTGACAGTATGTATTGTTTTAAACATAGGGTCAGTTTCCTTTCACAAAGGCCCACCCAGCCCATACTATCACACTATGAGGAAAACAATGTTTGCGCAGGGGGTGTGCTGCTTATCATGGCCTCAATTGCCCACAATGCACTGCTGGATCTCTGTTTAGGTTAAATGTGCTGATATTTCACCATGGCACAGGGTTCGATTCTTGTCTGCAGTGACTGCAAGTGTGAAGGCATTATTATTACTGTGATGACAGCGCTGCATGCCAATGGGTTTGTGTAAGCCAGACTCTCTCACTCTGTTGCTCTTCCCTAAACTAAAAGTAGTATGTGTCAGCATCCTGTTATCCATTATTCTCCCTCCAAACCACCCACACACACACACACAGCGTCATTGAGCCAGCGTCATGGCGACTGCTACGCTCTCTCAGTCATTTGCCTTAATGTCTGTAGTTTTGGTCCTGAATCACACTGAAGCAAATGTTTGTCTTCAACATTTAATAGACAAAACAGTTGTGTGGGTGTAGATGTTGCATGTTTGCATTTAATTTGCATGTTTGCATTTGAAACCACTTTAATTAATCAGTTCAGTGAATGGTTTCTGTAAATATGAATTACTAAAAATACATTTCGAGAATGACCGAAATTAATTATTGACTCAAATAAGTAATTTGTTCCCAGTTCATTCCACTACTGCGTTTTAAATAGATTATTTCAATAAACGAAAGCACTGTTTTTAGATTATTTCAATAAACGAAAGCACTGTTTTTAGATATTAACATCTGTGTTTGGTCATAGTCACATTTTAGTCAATAAACGTGAGTCTCTTTAAAATCCGGTCAGTCCTGCCATGTGGGATACATAAATAGAAAGCAGTCAGATGAGGGTAAGCAGTGAATGAGGGTATGGAGGGATATTAGATCCCCAATGAGAGGGGACAGCCAGGCAGGAGTTAACCTGCTCATTCATTAGAGATTAGTGCCATTGAACTGTGACCACACGGTCACTTACCCACCCCCAATCTTTAGCAAACACAGTCCTTAACTGCTTAAAATTTGAAAGTGCTACTAGGAAAGCATATTGCCATCCTAAATACATTTCTGTGTATCATAGGCACTGGAAATGTTTCAGCATTTAATTTTTGCAAATTTGTTTAGAATTTTTGCAGATGTTGTAGTTGCATAATCACTATTTCATACATCGCTACATTAAATTATTTTCAGGATGCATTTTATTAAACATAGAAAGTAGTTGTAGCGCTTTAAGGAGCACTATAGTTGCATTAGAGATCTGTTTGTTTGCTTTTTAATACATTTTAGCTATTGAGGAGCAACAGTTTGAAGACAGTTTTGCTGAGCAGGTTAGTTAAATTTAGTTGATAAGTAATACATGTGGTTTAATGGCAGGCATTTGTAGTAACTCTATCACCATCTTGAGTACCGAAGTTTGTTACTGTCATAGTATAACAAAAACACATGTTAGGTATGTATAACGGCACCATGCTTAGATCAAACATTTCTAACTGTACCTACGTTTTTGCATAGTGTGTCTCTAGCCTAAAAGTTTGTCTTTAAAGTCACCCATGTACCTCCTCATAACTCTGAGTGCCAAATGTATCGGTTGCAGTGTCATTAGATCTCTCTCTTTCTCTCTCTCTTTCTTGCTCTTTCTTTCTCTCTATTCTCTCTTGCTGCCGCGGTGTTTGGTTACGGACATTGTTAAGCCTGGTTACTGATAAACAGGGTGCTTAGTTACCAGCCCCCGGATGGTTGGCTCTTTTCAAAAGCAGCAAAAGCGTTGCCAGGGGAAAGCAAGAACTTGTGTTCATTTGAAAAAGACAGCCTGCAATATCTGGAGGCAATGTGCGAACGCTATTGACCCTCTGTTGCTTGGTTGCCTACAGCTTGTTGGGGAAAAACGTCCCCATAAACTGTTAAACGATGTGCTATGGTCACTGCTGACCAATTTGTTGGAAGCAGTGGGATTGCTGCCATGAGAGACACTCACAATAATTGTTTGTTTCTGACAGATATGCCTGCGAAACTTTGTGGGCTTGCTGTGCTGTGTAAAATTTGCTCTTTGTGGTCTGACGTGAATAATATATGTCTTGTTGTCTACAAATTCTGTTGACGTGTCTTATTTAAAGCAGGCTGGGTAAAAATTCTGTTTAATTTTTAATTGAAATTCTGTTTGTAAGAGTTCACAGCTCATGTTGCTCTTTAACATTATGCACATCATTCATGTCTGGAATTAAATCATTAACTCTTAAATAAGCAACATAAATAGGCGATATGTACCTTAGCAAACACCACAATTTAATTGCAAGGCTTTCAAACTTTGTGGACTACGTGCATGTTCCCCATAGAATATTGCTTTGCATTTATCAGAATAAAGGCTTTAATGATGTCATAAAGCTGCAGGTCTTAGACATTGCGCTGGGTTTTGATGTTTAAATTGAGTTTTGACTGAGCCCGTTTCTTTTCTAGCCGGTGCTTTACTCCTGTGGAGTGCTTTAAACCTAATTTACCATCATGGTAACACACATCCATCTGAGCCCCTGGCCCCCCTCCATTTTACCACCCCTCTGAGACAAGAACAAAGATTTCAACACAGGGGTTTGGAGTGGGGGGATCTGGGGGGATTAAGACCAATAAGAGCCTCTCCAGGGCAAGCCAGGTGCATTTTATTTTTCCACATCACAGCAATGCAGAATTCTTTGCATGCATACATGTGCCGCTCATTCCTGCGACTTTAATGGGCCAGATGGATGGTGTTACAAGAAGACAAACTTGCTAATTGGGCTCAGTACTAGCATGTCGGAGGCACTGCAAGGGTGATTTGTAAGTTCTGTAATGAAAAAAATGGATTGAAAATCAAAAGCTTTAGTCCAAAACCTTAGATGCTAACTTTCAATTTAAAAGGCATGATCCATTGTGTAACCTTAAGTGACTGCATGCTGTACACTTGTAAAAGTAAAAAAAAAATTATATGAGATGTAGTGGGTCATTTGGCCATTATGCTTATAGATAATTTTTATCTCATACTCTGTACTGCAGAAGTGCTACTGTTTGCTTTGATCTGACCTTAATGTTCATGTGGTGTAGACCACACATAAAGTTTAATTAAACATAAAGTTATATAACCTCACATCAGAAACCACCAGGAATGCCATCATTCACCGTCTGGCTCTTGTTGTATCATTCTGATGAAGCCCAGGAAGATGAGAGCATTCCTCACACTTCTGATACCCTCGTTTTTACCCTATTCTCCCTTTTCTTTTAACTGGTTTTCTTTTAACTTTTAACTGGATTCTTCAAGTGTGGCTGTAAATCACTCAGGTCTTTGGCCCACTTAATGTATGAAGACCTTTGCTCTGTCACTTCACAGAAAAGCATTGAATGACAAAAAAGATAGTTTTCTTTGAGTTGAATTATTGGCTCAGTTTATTTTAAAGTGGTCTTGAAGTCGGGCCGTGTTGCCACATGTCATCTACCTGCATGGGAAGTTTCTTCAAGTAGGAATGGGGATAAATTGCTAAAGAAGTGGGGCGTGAACTAGAATGACAGGAAAACAGCTCACAGTTTTTGCAGTTATGACTGCCAACTTTTTCTTTAAAAGTTAAAGATTTACTGCACAAAAACACCCAGGTAGTTTCCTTGGCAACAGATTTCAATAGTAAGACAAAGGTATTTTTGTAGGATTGTCATGATGAGACAAAATTTTACTCATTGACTATTCATTTCTTTTACCATCTTTGAGTTTTCACACGATTTCCTTGTTAGCTTGCTCTGGTGCATGTGTTGTCATCAGTTATCGCCCACAGAGCTCACAGGAACAAAGGAAAGTGTTCATGTCCAGTGCAGACAGAGCCAGAGTCCTGTCAGTATCCGAGCGATTGTTTGCAGATAGACTGTGTGATAAATGCAGGTACCTGGCTGCTAAATACCTCTCAGATATGAGAATCCCTCAGTTTAGCTTGCATATGTAATCATTTCTCCTGATTGTGGAGACAGAGATAAAAGTTAGCAACACACAGGGCTACAAAATGTGTTGTTTTGATTCAGTCTAGTGCATTTCCCTCAGAATCACAAGTATGAGTTTATTGCCGGAAGGCACGTTTGCAACACTGCATGCCACACTACTGTATCACCTGTTGAGCGATTCAGAAGGCCAGCTGTTTATTTAATTTTACATATCTGATTACAAATCAGACAGTATTCCAGTAATCTGCTCTGCTGCACTGGCTCCATGCCCAAGTTTTCAGCCTTTTAGTGAAAACCTGAAGGAGTTTTCATTCATGGTAGGTGACTGTGCGCTGATGTGATACAGAGATAGTTTTAATCAGTAAAACCCAGATCAGTGCTAGTGCTAGATAATTCAGTGCTGAGATGGCATCTATGAAGACTCTTAAAGTATCTCTCATACATTGTCTGACTTCTGTCTGGAATGAGACCCTGTCACCATGTTGCTGGTCGTTGGCCTTTGACCTTTTCAACCTGAGTTTGTTTTGTTAGGTCGGGTGAATACACCTGGTTTGTAGGAACCTCTAACTTGGTGTTAACAGTTTAAATTCAATTACTAAAGACAGACGTTGTGATTCATTTGTTTGCAATTCCTAAAAATAGTTACCAGCCAACACTGTTTATTTGCCTAAACCAAGGCACATAGTGTTAATTTTGTGGAAAAAAATCATGTTTTTACCTACAGCTAATAAAACTCAGTCAGGAGAAGCAGTTGGATTATCTCATTAAACGTAAATGGCTGTTGCTGAACCTTTATTAGATGAAGATCGCATGTCACTTGCCATCAAACCTTGGCTAATTTAATATAAAACGAACAAGACACTCTGTTAACTCAATAAAGATGGTATTTTCCACTCCAAATCCTTCCAAACCTTTCCACTGAAGCACAAAGAGAAGCACTGTGTGCTTCTATCTTGATTTGATCTGCTGTCCTAGGGATCACCTCAGTAAGCACAGACTGTCAATAATGACACGGAGACAGAGGAAGAAAATAGATGCCATCAAACCATTAGTCCTTTAAACAGAACCATTAAAGTTTTCTGCCTTATCCATAGTACCTCTCATCTTCCTATGCCATACTAAACCTTCCTATGCCAAACTTTCAAAAACAGTCATTTGCATCCGCAG
The DNA here is from genome assembly GCA_036877545.1 of Yasuhikotakia modesta. NCBI lineage: Eukaryota > Metazoa > Chordata > Actinopteri > Cypriniformes > Botiidae > Yasuhikotakia > Yasuhikotakia modesta. The sequence goes on along the minus strand of JBAJNP010006161.1, from coordinate 8,610 downwards.
TAAATCCTTACTGCAGTTCGGCAAAAAATTGAAAGACTGTTAAAGAGTTTTCTGTAATGCATTTCATTAGTGACAGGGCATTGCTTGTCATTCCTGTTTCAGAGCCATCCCAGCTCCACACGTTCTGGATGTTTCCCTTACCAGACACACCCAGTTCAGCTGCTGCAGCTGAAAATCTGATGAGTCGAACATTGAGGTTTTGGAGGTTTAGTGATCAACTGAAAAATGACAGATTTTGTCAATTGCTGCTTGATAGTCTGCATTGAGAATGAGTAACCTGAGAATTCTCACAGAATTTGACTCTCAGGCACTCTAGGAACAGATTGGTGCTGTGTGCCAGATTTATGATAACCTCTTTTAAAACTCAACTGACAAATAGAAATTATAAAAACAAATTGAAAGCAGTTTGAAAATTAAATTGAAAGCAGTTTGAAAAAATGTAGCCTGACTATTAAACATCAAAGCCAGAATGCACGACTCCAACTACTGAAAATCTTTCTAACCTTGATTTTGAGGCTTGAAGTAGTTTGTACTGTCTGTACTGTAATCCCACCTATGACAGGCAAGAGGGATGCACTCCTGCAGTTAGCCCACCTCCCCCTTTACCCCCAACTGAATAGTCTTTTGTGTGCATGGAGTCCTTTTTGAAAGTGCGTCCCAGTGAGAGCCAGCTAATCCTGGTGAGCCAAGCAGAGACATGCATCCCTTTCAATGCAAAAGCAACAGGAAAAGACACTATGACTCCAGCTGCCCTTACTGTATTGAAGATGTCGGGGTTGACACGTCTTTGTTTGGCAGTAGTGTGCTGCTACAACTCTCAGCATACTAACAAGAGAGTTTTCAAAGTCAACACAAGGCACTCTTTCAAACCTCAAGTGCACCCTCTAAGAACAGAGCATGTTCATGTCTACTGTAGGCTCGTTATCCCTCTCATTCCTTCTCCTCTGAGCTGTCATAGCAAACATCTATCACCAGACACCCTTATCACAGCTGGATTAACCTGGTACAGTAGCTGCCTGCGGTTCTAAAGTGTCTGGCGAGATTGACAGTAATAGACTTAAGTAAGTTTTTGCGGCATATTTAATCTGACATCTAGGAAATATGTATTAATATGTTAAGCTGTCTGAAGGATCTAGGTCACATCACAACATTACATTACAGTTTTTTTGCCTACTGGAAATTTGGAAAAGCATTTGTTTAAGACACTGTTGCTTAGTCGGGATGAAACAGAAATTGTGACTGTGTTTCGCTTGGCAACGTAAATCTGAGTGAAACACTGAGAGAAAAAACTCCCTGCCCATTATAAATGGAATATACAGTCAAATATATTATATAGGAATAGATGTTTATAGAAACTGTTTAAAATACCATACACAGAAATTCGACCTGCATGTGCTAACTGCATTTACATCATTTACATGATGTAAACATTTACATAAAAAAATAAAAAATACATTGATCAAATGTTGCAACTGTTGAATGCATCTAGACGTGCCTCGGCTAACAATCAATAGCCTCATGCTCCTCGAGTGTTCTTTCTCATTACAGAATGAAAACTCATCTGCTCCATCTGTTGGCTTTGGAGACAGAGGAGGTGGTAATGATGTCAGCGAGTCGTAATCTCATTTTACCCATTCATTAAACGCCTGGTCCCATCTGGCAAATGCAAACACTGGGGACATCTGACAACATTTCACTCTTATTCCCTTCAGGGCCAGAGGGGTTCAAAGACAGGCTAAGGTGTTGTACATGTTTTGTAGGTGTTGTATTCATGTGCTTCTGTCTTAAAGGACCAGCCCAAACACGGTTAGGACAAACATGTTTGAACATAGCCTTCAAAACCTTGAATAATAGGCTCTTCTTCTGTCTAACGCTTTTGTCAAGCCAACAAAAACTTGTCAATGACATGTGTAGTTTTAATCACAAAAACTGATTAACTTCTCTCTGTAAAGAAGATTACAGCCACAGTTCTCAGTCAGGGTAGTTTCCTGGAAGGCAAAGGATTTTTATCCCCCCCCTCAAATCAAGTGTCTCACTCATTCTTTAAGTTAATCATTGCCTCTGAGGTATGTTTGTATTTAAAATGGCATAAGTACTGTGCAAAGTACCAACAGCAAAACATGTGTTTTGAGTTCTACTGAGAACTCTTTGTCACCTACTCCTAGCAACAGCCTAAAAACAGTCCTACCTACATGTCTTTGTAAGAGGCTGTGTTTAACCTTGATAACAGTAAATTGTAGAAACTTTTGCAGTAGTATTTTAGTGATTTTATTTTCTGTTTATTTTAAAAGTTTAAGTGCCTTTAAAAGAAACATTCAAAACAGTATAGTTTTATAATAGTCCATTGATGATGATTGATGATTTATGATGATTTTTTCATACTCAGAAGCATTCAGTAAACAGCCTGACTCAGTGGTAATATGTTTCTGCTCCCAGAGCTCATATTGATGCTTTGGTGGCAGCAGTGCATGTGGAGACAGATGCATCTGTGTGAATCAGTGTGTGGAGCCCTCATGTTGATCGGCAGAAAGCCTTTAATATGTTCACACCTGCATCTGGACTCATTTCATGTGACACTTATCAGTTTGATCTACCACAGCTGTGTCCATTTCCTGGCAGCGTTTAAAGAATGTTCTAGTGGAGTCTGCACTCTTTAAATCATGTTAATGAGAATAATGAACATTACCAATTAGGAATTTTCCAGATACTCTATAAATCATCATTCAGATGAATACAGTGAGCTTTACTGATGTGAAGTGTACCCAGTGAATCACACACACCCTGAGTAAGTGTGTAGGTGTGTCTGTTTATTAGAAGAAGCCACATGTTTTTTTCTTTGTACCCAAGGCTGGTCAGTCATGTAGAAGTGGGAGGGGCATTCAGAGATTTCCACAAATGTCATTGGCTGAGTAGGCAGCACCTTTGTCTTTGTTATGATTTGAGTATTTGAACTGGAGGAGGGCCGTATACACTGCCTGTCACGTTATTGGCCCCTGAGAGATGTGTTCATCACCTAGAACAGCCATTTTTCTTAGACTTATTCACTTAATAACATAATATCTGATAATGACTACTTGTATGACATGTTTAAGACATTGACATGTGTAGAAGTCATGCAGCTTTTAAACCATTTAACCACACATCAAGAACAGTTTAGGATGAGCTTGTCTTGCCTTAAATTACATTTAAGTTGATTAGTTATACTTGTCTAACAAGAACAAAACCCATTTCAGGTCAGCCTACCACTGACACTTTGAAAAAACATTTGTTTGTGTAAGATCAGTGTGCCTTGAGCATTGTGGGTAATGACAGAAATTCAAATGGTAGAGTTTATCCTATTTTCTTTACCTAATTACATTAGTCATATAGAGTTACATAAGACGCCACTCTCAGGAAGAAACGCTTGTCAGTCGTTCTGACAGCTGTGGTCAAACTGGGAAATCCTGTGGCTTTCATCCAATATCTGATATATGATATAAAATATGACATATAACGCGTGTGGAGACTCTTAAGTTACCTTAAGTTCAACATTTAGACACAGGCTAATCAATGACTAAGCCTTGTACACACTACACATGCACATACTAGACAATTTTTAGTAAATTATTTTTTATTTATTTTATTATTTATCTGTAATTATATGTATATTATGAAGGGTTATTATAGACTATTAAAGCTATCTGTTATGGCTGTTACAATTGTTGATAAAATAATCACTGTTTATTTTCATTAATGTTATCTTGATTTATTATGTGTTTATTCTGTACGTTCAATGATCATAATTTAATTCTTGGTTCAGTCTTATCGCATGACGTATTGACTGTTCAAGCAATATTTTGGATTGTAGGGGTCTGTACTGTATTTGGTATGTTAAGACAGCAACAGGCCATTTATCTATTGGTGTCAGATGGTGGATTTTACCTGACAACAACCTTTGCTTGGTTAAAACAATGTGACCTTACATTGATGCTAACCTGACAGCTGACAGGCTAAATATATATTGCTTTTAAGATGGTAATTTCAGGACCACACATTCTGTGTAAGACTTTTGTCTCTATCTTGTCTACTGGGGTATTATGATATTGTACATTGGTTTTCAACTAATTTTTTAACATTTAAAGAATGTTACAAGTAGAACACAAAATAGATGGAGTATTAAAAGTCATTTATTGACTAAACACATGTTTCCATGTGTAGTGAGAATCCATCTGCACACTGAAATCCATCCTTGCCACAGGGAAATCTATCACAAAACCTGATTTTAGCATTCCTGTTTTGCTAGGCTGATTGCCAACAGACATTTTCATTAGCGTGTTTTGAAGGTGCTCTTCACCTATAGTAACCATGGTATGTATGAATGTTTACTTAAGGAAAAGAAAGAGAGTGATTGAAGGGTGCCAATAGAAATGTCTTTGCTCAGGTCTGTGCAAATACACTCAGACCTGTAATAAGGTGTGACACTGCTGATAGATTTAATTCAGCAGAGAGAAAAGTAGAGCTTGGGGTCAACAGACACTTGAACTCATTCCACATTTACTCCTTTAAAGGCATCACAGAGGATTTTTTCTTGCTGACAATTAAATATTACCACAACAGGTCATTTACATATAGAATTTTTAAAGGTGCATTGGCAAACAGTCTGTTACATTTACACAGAAAGGGAGGTAAATTATAATGATTTGATGTGAAAAACCTTGATTAACATTATAATCTTTAACACTGAAAATGTATGCGTTAAAGGTTAAAAAAATGTTGAAAATTACCTTCTTAACACAGTGACCTTCCTGTGCCACAGCTGGTGCTGTCGGTAGTTTAAAACACTGTAAATTCTGCACTGAAGCAGTACAAGCTTTATTTGACCTTTCCCTGACCCAAATTCCCACACTGTCATTGCAGTGAACAATTTATGTTAGTGTATTATTAAAGAGAAGACGTGTAATTTGTGAACATACTCCATCAGTTTTGCTACCAGACAAAGCTTGGAATGTCACCCATTCAGCTGCAATGGTAGCAGTTCCAGTTTTCTTCTCTTGTGATTTATGGTGGAGATATAATTTAGAGACACCACACTCACCCCACAGACACTTGACACCTCAGCATTTGAAGGGTCTCAGCCACATTGTTTTGCCGAGGGTAATAATTGGACATATCACCTGTTCTGCAGTTGTTCCCTTAGCAAAATAGAACAGCACTCATTGTGGTACTTGTTGGGACCTCATGTATAGTCCGGTTTCACCACAGGGAGATAGTGGGCTTCATATCCAATGTAGGCTGTGCAACTTAAAATCACAGATAGAACTCCAGGCATCTCTGCCTGATCTCATAACTTCAGATGTAGATGTAGTGTTTGGTATGTTTTTTACAATATTAAAAAAATGTAAAAAAAAAATGTCCTGAATAACCTCACCATTACTGTGGGATGTTTGTCAGACCAATGGGGGATAGAAGTGTTTGAGAAATTATTTGGTCACAGTCCTTATTTGTCGGTTGAATGTTGCAGATATTACCATATTTGTAGAAAAATAATTGGCTAAAATAATTGGTTGCTTGTCCATACAAATTCACTGAAACAGTGTTTGGGTGTTTACTGAGGTTGCCAGGTAATAATTGGCATTGCTATGTGGTTGTAAGGGCCTGGGGGTTGCTTACCGACTAAAGAGCCAAACACCAAGTTTCCATGATATTCTGATCTATATCTTCAGATATGTCTTGGGTCTGTCCCCATATGAGTATCTAATCAACAAAACAACTTTTTGTTGCGTGATTCAGCTGACCACTGATGTCAGGGACATTAGCATCACATCATAAATGTACAAAAAACTGTTGTATCCAGGGAACTTACACCCGCTAAGCATGGTTCTTTTTTCATGCACTGTTGTCAAGGTCATCTACAATCCTATAATAAGCATTCAAATCCTTTTGGTGCTTTTGTACAATGAAGCATATACATTATTTTACAGTCAGCAAGCCTTCATTATTTGAAAGGTCTTTATAATATTGGTTTCAACAGAGAAGACAAGAGTATGTGTCCTGAAGCAAAATACCAAAGTAATCTGTCTATTTGTGCTGCAGTAATCCTTTCTGTTAACATGCTTTCTTTTCCGATCCAAAACAGTGTTTAGTCTTTCTCAGTGTAGAAAGAGTTTACTGTAATCTTACGGAAGGAGCAGACTTCCATTCGAAATGAGTTGAAGAAATGAAGAATGCTGTTTTAACATTCCAATGTTCCAACATTCCAAAACAAAGTTAGGTTTTAGTGAAATGTGGAACTGAATTATTCATGGTGTGTTATTTCTGTTTTTCAGATGGCATCCACAGAGTTACGGCCTTGTGCACTCTTCGAGTGACAATCATCACTGACGAAATGCTAACGAACAGCATCACAGTCCGGCTGGAGAACATGTCCCAGGAACGCTTCCTGTCCCCGCTCCTCTCTCGCTTTGCTGAAGGTGTTGCAGCAGTCCTCTCAACTAGCCGTGAGGGGGTTTTTATTTTCAACGTCCAGAACGACACAGATGTCACTGGCAACATCCTCAATGTCACCTTCTCTGCCTTGCTTCCTGGAGGAGCTCCGGATCGCTACTTCCCATCAGAAGAACTTCAGGAACAAATCTATCTGAACCGAACACTGTTACAGCAAATCTCCAGCCAGAGCGTGCTTCCGTTTGATGACAACATCTGCCTACGGGAGCCCTGTGAGAACTATATGAAATGTGTCTCCGTGTTAAAGTTTGACAGCTCTCCACCTTTCATAGCTTCGGACACAGTACTCTTCAGGCCGATCCATCCAATTAATGGCCTGCGCTGCCGTTGTCCAGCTGGATTCACTGGTGACTACTGTGAGACTGAGATTGACCTGTGCTACTCAGGACCATGCCAAAACAATGGACGTTGCCGCAGTCGAGAGGGAGGGTATACCTGCGAGTGTCTGGAGGACTTTACAGGTGAGTTTACTAGAATTATTTATTGAACACCTGTTTTGTATGTAGACTTTTGAGTATTTAATGTAAACATGTAGAAAGTGTTTTTAGTGTTTTGTTTTTAGTGTTTTAGTGTCCACCTGTGAGGGTCTTATTAAACTTTGAGTAAAGATGTTATGGGTGTTTCATTGAATCTAACATGAAAGCCCTGCTTGACAGTGTCTATATCTGATGCGACAGCAACTCAGTGGCTCCTTTGCCATTCTTGCCCACCTTCCCCTTCTTATCAGTTAACAAGTCAGTTACCCCTTCTAATCACCCCCTTCAGTTCTTTGAAGGTCACAGTGCAACTGCAGGTATTCTGCATCCATTATGGTAGCGATGACAGCCTGCCTCTCAACATCTTTTCCTTTCTGCCTTTCTCACATTAGAGGAAAACCGATCTGTCTATTTCCCTCCAAAGGAAAGATTATCCCAAGGAAATCAGGGATCATTACAGGCACAGGCACTGCCATCCTGTTCCTCTGCCACACATAAATGCCCCTTGTCCAGATTTTGTCTGGATAATGGCTGATATATAACACTGCATGAGCTGAATGTCCATCTTCAGTAAGGGAATTGGTGGTGCCATAAAGGAACTCTCGGATCGTGAATAGTTTCCGTAAGGAAAACTGAGACTTTAAACTTTGATTTCATCCCAGCATAGTTTCGGATCACAGGCATTTTCTCACTGAGTTACAGTTTGCTGTGCAGCCACACAAGCCATGGCAAAGTTCTTCCAAAATAATATATTATATGCTGCAGACTTCAAAAGCATGAAAGGTTTGATTGACAGCAAGTCTGTTTAGAAAGAAGTACAATGTGACACATAAGATATATTTTGTTTTTATCAGAGTTTCGTGTTTAAACCAGTCACAACCATAAACAGTGTTGTGTGTCATGGCATTTGTTTTTTTGTCTTTGACACTTCTCAAGAATGGTTGAGTTTGTTGCTTTGTGCAAGAACATTTCTCTTCCAGTCATATCAAAATAATAACTTGGGGCTGGTAATGCTGCACTGTTTAGCACAAGTAATTTGCTAAAAAAATCTAAACTCCCCACCTTTCAGATTGTTCTGTAAAATTTTAAGTAGCACCTTAAAGGTATTTAAGGTCAAATATTTCATACAAAACCCATGTAAAACATACCCCAGTTACACCTATGAATGTCTCACCTTTATTACCTGTCATGAGTTTGAATTCCTGGGCATTTGTCACGTCTATGTACAATGCATTGGAAAGTAAATAAGTTACAGTCAGTGCTGTGGTGACTTCAGATACTTTAAAAAGGCTGCTATTAGATGCTAAATGATCTAAAGTTAAAGCTAAAGTTAAATGATCTGACAATCTTCTCTTGATGTTACTTGCCTCCTGCAGGTGAGAACTGTGAAGTAGATGCCCGCTCAGGCCGTTGTGTCCCCGGTGTGTGTAAGAATGGAGGTGAGTGTGTCAACCTGCTGGTGGGCGGCTTTACATGCAACTGTCCTTCGGCGGAATATGAGAAGCCCTTTTGCGAGATGACAACCCGCAGCTTTCCTGGACAATCCTTTATCACCTTCCGAGGCCTGAGGCAAAGATTTCACTTCACCGTCTCCTTTATGTAAGTGTTGTGTTATGTTTGATGACCGCTATATTTGGTGAACCTACTTTGA
>JBAJNP010006160.1:16251-26450 GCA_036877545.1 Yasuhikotakia modesta | reverse complement strand
GTTTACGGTTTGCAGTGTGCGTTAACTGGGGGGATCAAATGCAGTGCCTGGCCACAATTTCACTTCACATTTAGGCTAGACCACTATTTTTTTTCTCATTCTCTGTACTGTAAAATAGTACAAACTACTTGTTTTCTGAGAACAGATAGAACCACAGGTCTCAAACAATGTATTGCAATTCACAGTCTGTTATCCCAGGAGACAGTTGATTAAGTGATTTTCAATGCATTGTCACAGATAATTAAAACTTTAGCTTATTTTAAATCTAAGCCTGTTTCTGCTGTGGAAAACTCCTCTGTTTTAAAAAAACAATACAATACAAAAGGAAATCACAAAAATAAAATACTATATGTATGTTTAATATACCATTAGCTGAAATAATTCATTGTAATATTTGGGGCCGAAACCAAAAGGACCCACCCATACCCCAAACATCTTAGGAAAACAGGGAACATTTTAAAGCAAACACATAAGACTCATTATCACTGTAGCATATTGGCAGGCTCATTTGCTTTTCACCATGAGTGTTGGGTCCAACAAACCCTCCCCCCGGGATAAACACGTGTATGGGGAGAGGGGGCATGCCAGCCTAAGCAGCAGGTGTCCCATTGCAGCCTAATGAACACGGCAATCTGTTACTATCGCCACAGCGCTTTTCACCAGACAATTAGGCGACTAAGCGTGTAATTATTCTGGGCCAACAAGAAGAGGCTCTCCTCTAATTTCATCTTTACATTTCTGTTTACTCACCCACGCTCCTCTCGTTAATGAGAGATTTTCCAGTCTATGCTAATTGGTTTCAATAACATTCATTTTAGTTGAAAGGGAATGATCTATTAATTGGGGAGGGTTGATAAAAAAATATATAAATTAATAAATAAATTCTTTCAAATTTCGAGAGCAGCTAAAGCTTTGGAACATGATCAACAGGTTTAGAGCTAATGAAATGATGTGTGATGCTGTCAGTAGCAGAATGAAAATCACAAATAAAACAATCATTAAAACGTGTGATAGTGTTTAGGTGCAATTAATACATAAAGCATAAGTGCAAGAAAAAACATGAGGATAGTAATCAGCTCCACAGATTGCCATATTGGACATTTCAGTTACAAATAATTTAACATCAGGTTTGCTCTGATTCCACACACATACAGCCCATAAAGTTACAGGTGAAAAAAATCATTATGCAAACATTTGTATATAAAAAAGAGATGCTATCATTATTTTCTGCATCATTAGAAATCTGAGTTTTTTTTATCTTTGTTTTGCCCTGTGGTAAACTTATGTAGACTACGAGGCCTCTCAATAGACCACCTCTGGTACAGCTAACACAGGATCATTTGAAATGCTTTGCATGCAATTTGCATAATATCAGGACAAAAACTACAAATAGGTATGAGTGTGTCTTAATTACAATGGGTTGTGCTTTTCAAAAAGGCATGCTGGCATTCTAATTGAGTTTAGCTACTGCTTGCATTCCAAACACAATTTCAGTCAAGCAAAAAATGCCTGTTTAGGATGTGTTCAGTGTTGTTCAGTAATTATGTTCTATTAAGCAGTCTGGTATCCTTGCACCCCCTAAGTGATAGACTTTATATACAGATAATATTATTAATTGTTAAAGATAAAATATGTTTGGACTATGGATAATTGTCAAGTCAATAAGTATATGAAACCAAGTTCTCAACCAGGTTATTATTTCCTTCATGTGTACCATTTATTTTATGTCAGTAAGAAAGAAGTACTGAATTAAAAATGTCATGATTTTAATTACATTTATAATCACAAACCAATTAGAGTTTCTTTACACCTCTCTGTCTTTTTCTCTCTAAAGTATGGCCACTAATTGATCTGCAGGGCTGTATTTGGGGCTGGGGTACAAATACCTGCGGTTGCCAAGGTTACCAAATGGAATCCTCCCTCAGACATCCCTGATCTGCATAATTCCATCATATAATTCAGTGGCTTTCAAAGTGAGGTTGATGAATGGCACCTTCAGAAGATAATATTTCTGCTTGCCTGTAATAAATCTTATGTGAAGTACTTTGGGTGTGTGTGTGTTTAGTTAGGAGGATGAGACTCATTGCAGCCCCTCCCTTCCTCCATCTCTGTTTCTCTTTGTCTGCTTCTGTCCAGATACCCTGAATATTACAGTAATTTCCTGATTAGCTATTTTTGTCTCAAACAATCATGGGATGAACTTCTTAAAACAGTTATTGTGTTTAATCAAAACAGCAACAGAGCAAATTCTATGCACGTTTAATATCGATCACCTAACAGAATGCAGCAAACTAAAGAATTAAAATAATTTATACAAAATAAATATAACATGGATCTTTGGAATACTTGAACTCAAATCTATATTTCATGATAATTTATTTACATATTTGTTAAGCAATCATGTAATAAGCATGATAATGTATAGTCAGTAAGTCATTTGCAAAATATACTGGTTAGTGACTGGCTGACGGCACATTTTTTCTTATGATTTGTATCTTATAAATCCTTGCCAAGCAAATAATTTGTTTAAAGTAATGAAGTTACTGAGTCAAATAAATCAATTTAACTGTTTAGAGTTTCTTGAGAGCCTGTCCTTTTCATTGAGGTCTAAACATACCAAAAGATATTTGGCATACTCGCCCAAAAATAAGGACATGTAAAATAAAGACCCATAATATTGATGTCCATTCTAAACTATCTGCAGCCAACAGGCAAATATGCAATGCCCTCAAGCTCTTATAAATAAAACAAGGTCAAAAACAAAATGTTTAAAACATGTTTAACCCTGGCAATGATGATATATCATTTGTTTATGGAAGTGGTTATGTCTCTTTCTTATTTGTTTGTACTATCCAGAGTGCTTTTTTGTCTTTAGTCGGTGAATGTATTTACCATGCATTGAGCATCATTTAGATGGTAATTGAATGTTTGGTCTTTAACAGGCAAGCAGGAATGAAGAGTGCAATAGCTAATGAGAGAGAAGGAAATTAGGAGAGGGAGGTTTCCTCTGCCAGTTTGTTTTTTTTAAATGTGTCCTACCAAATGTATATACTTCTTGCTTAATTTCCCACTTTTCCTAAATGTTCGCCTATCACAAAGTCATAAATGTGTATTATCTCTTATGTCAGTGCAGTGTATTTGTTTACTAATTAGGTTTTATTTTCTATTATTAATGTTTTAATAAGCTCAGAGTCAGGTGTAACTGACAGTAATGAATGGCTTGTTCTTTACGATCGTTATTGGCGAGCTGCTCTGCTGCCTAATAAAGGGGATAATTACTCCATGTTTGTTCACACAAACATAAAGAACTGAGTATTGACTTATTGGCAGGCTTTGACGCTGTTCCTGTTAATGACTTTTTAAAATGTACCTTATAGCTGTCACACACTAAAACAGTTCATTATGTTTTCAATTGATGAATAGATGATACTAAAAGTATTTTTTGGAGTGGAGAAATAACAAATGATAGTGATAACGAATGATAAATGATAAATAGGCATACATAGACAGACAGACAGCAGATAACAACAGTGTAAAGTGGTAGCTCTTACACAACAGTGTGAGAAATGTATTTATGCTACTACCTAGCATAAATACATTTCTCACTAGCCAGGTGGCTAAATATTTGATTGTGCAGCCTTGATAAATGCAACATTTTCTGCAAATGCAACAAACGTCTCTGATGGACGTTTACAATGACAATGTGCTATGTTTAATTTGTGATTTGTCAAACTATATTATCAAATCATTAATCCATTTTAAACACTTTGATGATATGGAATCCATTTTAACCAATGAATTCAGACAATCCATTGGTAAAAGGGTTCTATTATGCCCTCTTGTCTTAACTTAATTTGTGGGAAGGGAAAACAGTGTACATGCCGACAACATACTAATATTAAGCAGCACTAGACTAAATGTTCATTTTAATTGTTATTACACAAACCATGAAAGAAGCTCATTGTAGTCTCTTTCAGACATTTGTTGATGTCTTGATTTTGTCAGGAGTGAATTCTTGACAAAAACAGAATATCTCCCTTCGTAGTAAACTTTGAGGATTGTAATAGCGCCCAGGGAGCAATCAGGTGTTAGGTGCCTTGCTCAAGGCACTTCAGTTGCTACCTGCCAGTGCTGAAATGAAACCAGTAACCCACTGATTACAAGCCTGACTCCTTAACCAGTAGACCACAACTGCCCCAAATGTAGCTTTCATCTAAGCTAATTTGTTTGAATAGATCTAGAGAGAGAGAGAGAGAAAGAGAGAGAAAGAGAGAGAGATAAACACCCAATACCAGGGTCATATTTCAATTTAAAATAATATTGCTAATTTTGGCAGCATACTATTTTGGCAGGGCTGGCTGTTATTTGTGTTAAAAATGAAAGGATCTTTCTAATCATTTCAACAAGTAGATTAGCCCTCAGCAAGAGACAGGAAATTACACAGTTAATGGCTTTCTGGACAATAGTGAAATTAAGGGTGTACCATATCACACTCTCTCTAATTAAATAGTTGTGGACAGGCAGAGATGAAAGTCAGGTACATTGGCATGGTGTAGATATTAAAGAAACGTGTGGCAAGCTTAAAGATTTCATGATATTGTATCCTATCCCTATTCTAATGCAGAATTTTAAAGTTTTAAATATTTTAAATAAAAACTTTTAATAAACCTGCTTAGGTAGAATATTGTTATATGTGTGCCTGTTTATCTTGTCTTCTGTTTCTCATATTCTTTTTCTGTCATTATGTTGTCCTGTTCCCTTTTAGGAACTCAAGCTGCATCAAAACGCTATGGGAATGCTACCAGCATTTATGCACTCTGAACAGGCGTGTTGAATCACTGATTACGAGCATGATGTCACAGACGGGCTGATGTCATGGCCAGGAAACTATAAAGGCACGTGACATGCGCTACTCGGGTTACCTTTTTTTATTCAGCAAAACGCTCTATGTCGCTTGTGTGTCTATTGTTTGTCTTTCTGTGTATTTAGCCAGGGAAGAAGAGCATTTAAATTAGATGACAGCGGCCAGATCACATCTGAGGATGTGACCAAGCTCAAGAAGACTGCTGACATTTTGCTGTTTCCCACCAAGGAGACCGCCGTGCTATTGGGCGGTCTATGGCAGTTCTGGTGGCCGCTGAGAGACATCTATGGCTCACATTATCAGAGCTCAAAGAGAGGGCCAGAATTTTCCTCCTTCACGCTCCATTAGTGCCTTCAGGCTTGTTTGGTAAAACTGTTAATACGGTCATTAACTGGTTTCAAGAAGTGAGCAAACAAGCCAAGGCTTTTCACGAGTTCCATCCCCTCCGCTCTCACTCTCAGGGGACTGCTAAATGGGAGCAGCCCCCCTTTTCTCCCCCTCTTAGGGTTCGGGCTTTGTGACACTCAGACCTGAAGTCCTCAATTAAAGACCTGTGAACTGTAATAACTTCGCAGAGGATCTCGGGCAAGAAACCCTAACATTTTCAAGGGGCCTCAGGGGTCGTCGTGTGGTTGTGACCAGCCTCTGGAGTTTCCCCCCGCACTTTCACCAAATGAAGTTCATCCGGATACTAAATTATCCACATACTGAATTATATAGACTATTGGGTGATCCTATCTCCCTCCCAGCATCTAGCAGTTCGACATTGAGATGTCGTTCCTCCCCTATATGAATGAGCTGGGGTTCAAGCTGAATCCTGAGAAGAGTGTGCTTCTCCAGCTCAGAGAACCACCTATCTCAGTGTCATTTGGGATTCCACCACAATGCGGGCACGTCTGTCTCCCGCTCTTGATTGACGCATTATGCTAGCAACAGATGCGTCCCTTACTGGTTGGGGTGCGGACATGAGTTCTAGAAAGAATTCACCAGGAGGCAGTATCTGTGCTCTTAGTAGCCTCGTATTGGCCGAACCAAGTATGGTTCTCGGATCTCATGTGTCTCCTAGACAGCTGTCCTTGGAGGATCCCCTGGGGGTGGGGCATCTTCTCTCTTAGCCAGAGAGCGCAATTTTCCACCTTGTCCAGACCTCTGGAACCTATGGGGATGGCCCCTGAGGGGACAAAACTCTTAGCTTCTGGTCTATCATCCTTCAGTCTAGAGCTCCTTCTACAAGGAAACTGTATGCCCCAAATTGGAAACTTTTCACTTCTTGGTGTAACGACTGCCACTTTGATCTGTTGGTACAGCCCTGGAATTTTTTTCAGTCACGATTTAAGGCGGGATTGACTCATTCTACCTTAAAAGTTTATTTGGCAGCGCTTTCTGCTTACCGCATCCCTGTTGATGGATCTTCAGTGGGTAGACACCCTTTGGTCATATGTTTCCTCCACAGTGAGCTGAGGCTGAGGTCTCGAGTGCGAGTCCCTCCTTGGGACCTGGTGCTTAAGGCTTTATGTGCTCCTCCATTTGACTCTCTTAGATCTCTGATCTACATTTATCGGCCAAAGTGGCCTTGCTTCTATCTATTACCTCTTTGAGGAGAGTTGGCGGCCTTCAGGCCCTTTCGGTGGCCCCTACATATTTAGACTTTGCGCCTGGTGAGCAGAGGGGCTGTCAGCAGACAGTGGTGGAGAGGTTGGTACATTGCAGCAGTAATCCAGACCGGACAATCCAAGATTGGACAATCTAAGAGAGGGAGGCTGGGAGAGCTTGAACAGGCACAATAATATCTGAATAAAAGTTTATTAGGTCCAGTGTCCAGTGCCACCCTTAGCACTGGTGCAGTGAGCGGAGCCTTCCTCACCATCTGCGGCTCTGGTGCCTGCCACCTGGTTTGCGTAGCCGGCTCAGGCTCCACAGCGATCTGCAGCTCTGACGCTCTCTTCCGCAATGACTGCTTGGTCACCTGAGGACTTGAACTCCCTGTCAGCGGTGGGCTCAGGCTGTAGCTCTGTCACTCCAGGATGAAAGAGGGCTGGGCACTGGGTCCACAGTGGGGCTGGTGTCCACAGCAAACAATATAGTAATCCAAAAACTTCTTTAATAGAGATTATTTACTACTATTAACTAGTGATTATTTAGAGACTATTAACCCCGCAGGCAGGGAGGAACACACGCTCTGAAATGCTTGCTTGAGCCTCTTGTCTTTCCCTTAGCCTTTGGCATTCTAACTTAAATACCCTCCCTCCCTGGCTAAGCTGTCCTGAGTAGCGCATCTTACGTGCCTTCATAGCTTTCTGGTTATGACGTCACGCCATCTGTGACGTCACGCTCGTAATTAGTGATTCGACACCCCTGTTCAGAGTGCATAAATGCTGGTAGTGTTCCCATAGTGTTTGAAGCAACTCGAGTTTGAGAAAGGGAACTTTAATATTTTTACACTATTTAATATACAGTATATATTATATATATATATATACATATATACACATAAATACATCCTGTAACACAATGTCTACTAAGTTTTAGTTCACAAATTCCCTTTAACACAGCTTTAAAACTTGTGTTAACAACCATCCTAATGATGGTAAAAATCTACCCACTCACTCATTCTTTTAATCACCAAAAATCTGAAACAGTGTCCTAAACAGTGACTGGTAACATGTTTATATCCTGACTAAAACAGCTGGTGATAACATCTAAATAATCTAGTTATATTATCGAAATATTGTGTGAAAATTGGTGGACTAAAAAGTAAGCCTATGGCATATTTATTACATATAATTTTAGGTATAAGCTTTGAATTGAACTGTCAAATTCCATTAATATTTGGAATCATGCATACACACAAAGCTTTTGACTGTTTTCTAGGGTTTTCATAAATATAGACTAGTTAAGTAGAAACCTACAAACAAATTAAATAACCAAATTAGTCACAGAGCACAACCCTACTTTCATGTTTAAACGTTTAGTTTAGTGAGCAATGGCCCATTTAAAGCTAATTACTAGCACTTGACAAGATAAAGCATGAGAGAGTAGAAATAAACAAATAAAAGAATGAGAATGAATCAGTCAAACTCCCTTTTTAATCATGCAGTGCCACCATATTTATTCATTACTGTTCTGTGACAGCTGTTCAGCGAGAATAAACACACCCTGCCACCTCTAATGATGGTGTGCATCACAGCAATCTCCAATGAAATCATCAGTGTTATGAAGTTAATTTCAAATGATTGACACTCTTTTATATGCATGTTGCTGATCTACCATAATTTATTTGCCTAACAGGAGAAAAATATATGAAAGACAGCACAAGTCAAAACTAGGACAAGTTCAAATTAATTAGGACAGAGAAAAACCTTTAACTACCATAAGGACATTTTCAGTTGATGTCTAGAGTGGACAAAATGTTAACTTTGTTTACACTTTTGGTTCAGATTTTTTTCTAATATAAAATTTGGACAAGCTAATCTCCTAAAAGACTTAATTATCGTAGGGACATATTGGTCAGCCATATTTGTGTAACACCTGAATTAACATTAATTAAACAAATTAAAAGTGGCAGAGAGGCTTTAAGAATCAGCTTTGATGGATATGTGACAGTAATTTACATTCAGGAGATATTTGGTCAGATGACAGTATTATCCAACCATTTGGGGTATCATCTATAACAAAACATGATTATTTTCACTGCAACCCATAATATAGATTTAAAGAAAAGCTCAATCTGCATTACAGATGAAAAACAGGTTTACACAACAGTATAAAATATTCATGTTTAGATCGTTCTGTGAACCGAGTGCTTAACATACTTTGTTACTGCAACACTTATACTTCAATAAACTGGTAATGCTTTAAAATAAGTGGCATTAATAGACCATTTACAATGAATTATCAAGTTGTTAATTCAGTATTTATAATGCATTACAAAGCGGTACTAACTCATTAACAAGTATGTTACAAGACAATCACAAAACATGTCTGATGGGTACATCCCATTGACAAAACTTCATTTAGTTGTGAGGGAGGGAGTAAACTAAACAATGAAAGAATTTGATTCAATTTATTTTTTAGTTGTCTTCTTTTTGACTGTGGGTGTCTTGCAACGGGGACACTGTCCTGTCCTGGCTGAAAAGGATACTCTTTGTTGGGTGTTGACTTAAATGTATACTTCTTGTCAACTACATTGATCTGCAGCCCACTAGAAGTGATAAAGTCTGAACCTAAGACTACAGTGTGGGCCAAGGCCTTGGAAGCAAGAATAACAACACGAATATGAAAGACTTTGTTGTGAAGTGTGATCTGCATGTCTGACCATCCTACAGGTACTTCGACCTCACCATTAGCCAAGTAGAGTGGACCAGGTGTCCTTGGAAAAAGATTATCATGTGGTCTGAGCTCTTTCCACAGACTTTCATGAAGAAGAGTATAACTTGCACCCATATCTACTATAGCCTTACCATTCCAGGCTCCAATATTAATGGGTACAACGAATTGTTGTGGTACCGGGTCAAACATATTTGCGGCAGTGGTGGTGAAGGTTTCAAACTTATTAGAGGGTTTGGGGGGTATTATTACAGACATGGCGTTATAAGAAGGTGGAAGGTGGAATACTTCATATTAGCAAATTTTTCGATGACTGCTTTGTTGAATTCAAGTCAAGTAAAGTGAGCTTTATTGTCATTTCAATATATACAACTGATGCAATACATATTGAAATGAAACAACGTTTCTCCAGGACCTGGTGCTACACAGAACAAAACATAGAGGCACGAAATACAACAAGGGCTACAGGGCATTACACATTAAACAACATTAAACATTAGACGACAGTAAACATTAAACAGTAAACATTAAACAGTAAACAGTCAGGGATATGTGTTAAACATTTTTTTGAAAGCATCGGCAAAGCATTAAGTCTTTCCTGTGACATAACGTTACACGCAGAATGATCTGTACTACTCGCCATCTTCACCGTCTGACGCGTTCGCTTAACTGACCCAGATTCATATACACTTTTCTGACGCGGATTAATAATATTGTCCGGAACTACATTTAGTAACATAAAAGCAAGTGGGCCAGTCTCAAATCTGCCCATATGGCTCCTAACTAGAGCTGCAGTTCCTTTTTCACCACAAATTTACATTGAGAAAATGTGTGGTGCTGTTGAGCTCGGGAGGGCAGAGACACCCTCTGCCCCACTTATCAAACCTAAAGCAATGCGATGAAATTTTAACATATCCACCTCACTTTATGATTTATAACAGTCTAAAATGTTTTCAGAATAAGGATGAACATTTTTGAGTTAACAGTTAATTAGGACTGTCCAGTTTAT
>JBAJNP010006160.1:0-16201 GCA_036877545.1 Yasuhikotakia modesta | reverse complement strand
CTTAACTGACACAGACTCATATACACTTAACTGACACAGACTCATATACACTTAACTGACACAGACTCATATACACTTAACTGACACAGACTCATGTACACTTTGCTGACGCAGAATAATAATATTGTCCGGACTACGTTCAGTAACATAAAAGCAAGTGGGCCAGTCTCAGATCTGCCCATATGGCTCCTAATTAGAGCTGCAGTTCCTTTTTCACCACAAATTTACATTGAGAAAATGTGTGGTGCTGTTGAGCTCGGGAGGGCAGAGACACCCTCTGCCCCACTTATCAAACCTAAAGCAATGCGATGAAATTTTAACATATCCACCTCCCTTTATGACTTATAACAGTCTAAAATGTTTTCAGAATAAGGATGAACATTTTTGAGTTAACAGTTAATTAGGACTGTCCAGTTTATATAGAGTTCTATGTTTTCAAGTGACTGAATATTTTGGTGGGGCTCTGCCCATACAGACGAGCCGTGCCTGCAGTCTACCCTTTTTTCTAATTGAAAATCGCTTGTTTTTTGCCTGTTGAGTTTGTTGATATCGTTATAAACTTACAGTTTATTTGTTACAAATAACCAATAAACTGTCCAGCCATGTTCTACCAATCATTCAGAGAACCCTAGCAATAAACATAGATGTGTCTCAGCACCAGAAAAACATAGAGACATGGGAGTTGGCTCTTTTTATTCAGACACACATTCTGTCTATTTGTTTTACCCTGATAACTGTCTAGCTACACCCTAGTAACTATATATAGTACCCTAGCCACCATGTACTAAAACGAATAAGCCATACGTCCATTTAGAGCACCATAAATCATCTTAAATAACATCATACATAAGCCATATTTCAATATATCACACTAGACCCTATTACCTAACAACTTCATTGTAACACCCTAGCAACCACCCTGGTCAATAAACATCAGCCATACTTGTATACAATTTTACCTGAAGTAAAATATTCCAGTATTCTAATGTTAGATGTGATGCCTGTGGAGAGAGAGGGGAATGGTTAGTTAAGAAACCAACCTTCAATAGATCCTGCAATCCTTATCAATAGGAGTGAATATGTACTATAGCCTCATTCAGTGGATCAAAGCTTGATGCTGTTAGAAGACTAGTTAAACCCTTTTAACCTATTCTTTCAAACTTTTCATGGACCTTACAGACCTTAAGCAAAGGGGAATTACATATCATTTTTACCCATGCAGTGGCATAATAAATAATATTTCATTCCTTGGCATGTTTGGTATGTTCATGCCATAAAATATACTTTTACAACTTTACAATTAGGAATAATCAGTTATTAAATACATTTTAAAAACTGCTGTGAAAAAACCAAAACAAGCATCTGTAGATATAAATGTTTGCTGTAAGTTCGGTAAGTCTTTTTATTTATTAAAATTTATAATGTTACCCTGTTATAGTTTGTTAAAAATTACACAAACAACCAGACTAAACACTGAGCATTGTTCGTATGTGTGTATATCTACAGAGTTTAAATCTGACAATGTTTACTTCTTAAACTGTTATCTGTGACTTCATGTCATCTGTGAATCACTTTATGTGACACCTTCAAGACAAAGAGAAGGCGAACAAGAAACACTGTAAACCGTCTTTCCTTTGTCAATCTTTTTTAAAACACTTATATGTCCTCCCAGATTGTAATTTGCATCTTACCTGTTTAGTTGTTCCTCAGTTGTTGCTGTGGCTACTTTGACTAATTATCTTTAATACGTTTTACAATCAAGAGCACTGTATTCAGAAATGTATTTTTATGTGTGAGTACGGACACAAAAATGAGACAAAATATGTAGCTCCAGTGCATGTGTCCTGACATGCCAGTCCAAGTCATACACTTCCTCTGCCCAGACATGCAAGGGTAAGCAGCCTCAAAAGTTTGTGGAATGGAAACAAAGGAGTGTGGAAAAAAGACATTGGTTGTGGGAAGCAGGGGAGGAAGACAGGCACAAAACATGAAAGAGACAAACCATGCAGATATGGCTTTATATGTATATTAAAGTATACACAAAAAGAGGTTTGAAATATTGATTGAACTATAAACTCAGTTCTATAAATATATAAACTATATTTAAAGCCAGGCACAGTGAATCAATGTTATGAACCTGTATCTTTATTTGGACTTTCTTACTGTCTTGTCAGTTAAAAGCAATGAGCAATCATTCATAACATTAACATAATCACATTTTACCTTAAATGTCAGTGTTGGAGAATTAATTAGCATATCACAGGAATGTTAAATACATGTACAACTACATGTATATCAAATACATGCATGTCTCACGTATGCTTGTATAACTCCTGTTCTTTCAATGACCATTTTTAGCTGTCCCAGAATTCAATGGGCTTCCAGTGACCATAATTACACATTAGGGCTTGGCTTTTGTCCAACCAAACATTGCGCAGGTGTTCAGATATATAGCTATCCCTTCACCACCCCAGTCAAGAATTGGGGAAGTTCTTTGGGTGCTTTCCCAGACAGCATGCCACATATGCTTTTATAATCGTAACTGATTACATGTTAGTGCATACTTAAAATCCATATGTTACCCAAACCTTCCTGTCCTAGGCAGGGATGATTGATGGCTGGAGCCATGCATTTTGAGCCACAGGCGGCCTACACCTTGAACAAATAGACAGTCCATAGCAGGGATGCACACACACACACACACACACACACACACACACACACACGTTTACTTAATTACATTTTATTGACTTGTTTTTTCATACATATCTATATATAGATATATATAGATATATATAGATATATATAGATATATAGTAGGGCTGCAAATAACAATTATTTTCATCAATCAAATAATCAGCCGATTAATTTTATAAATCAAATTTAAAAACTGTTTTTAAAATACCTTTTTTAATTTTACATTAAATGCAGGCTCTGGGTGTTACGAGTATAAATTTCAAAGTAAAAGTTTACATTGTCACAACATTTTGTCGCGTTATTTTAGTAGCAGTACTTTCTAATATAAATGAACAAAACAAAATCACAAAGTTTGTATTTCTCAAAGAGGTAGAATTACAAAGTGCTAGACCATCACTTTTTGTTAAAAGTCAGTATATTATAAAATTAAAAAAGACAAATAATTATTGGTTTTATTAAATTAATCTCTGAGAGATGCATGAACTTGGGCAATGTTGACAGTGCCACTAATATTTTGCTTTTAAATAGCAAACATAAACCATGTGGTAATGTTTTCACACTAAGTCATGACAAACTTGTTCTCACAGGAAACATTAGAAGGACTACTATGCTAAATATGAATATTTTCTACTAGAGGTATTTTTTGCTTACATTTTTATATATCAGCAACACACGTTTAAGCGTCTGCCAAATGCATAAATGGGTGTTGCTGATATATAAAATGTGAGCAAAGAAATACCTCTAGTAGAAAATATTTATGTATGTGTATTGTGTGCCAAGCACAAACCTATCTTAAGATTCAAACCAGACAGCAAGATCAGTGACTATTTTGTTTTGGTTTCTGTTGGCTTGAACAGCCCGACAGGCCATACAGTAATGCTCAGCCCAAAATGTCGTCACCTGTACACTGTAGTGACGTCTCCACGTGAGGTAGCGCTGATAGAGGGCGGGGTTTCTGTCCAGGTGTTTCAGGTAAGCAGCGAGAGCCCGCGGGCTGCGGAAGTCTTTCGCGTGTATAAAGGCATCAGCGGGAAGAAAGAGCTCATAATTCTCCCGTGGCGGGCCAAGAACTACAGGCACGGCTCCCGACAAGAGCGCGTTTCTCCACAATTTCTCTGTTATGTAATCTGTGTGCAGTGAGTTTTCAAAGGCCAGGTAGAATTTATACCGAGACACGGTGTGCAACACGCTGTTATTTATCAACTCCCGCGACGCACGCCCAAACACATCTACCTGTACATATTTCCGCAAACTGCGGTAAAATTTCACCCGCTCTTGCCGCTCGTTCCAATTACTGATAATCCACGTCACCATCCCGCGCCTGCAACGTGCGCTCACCTGCGGGACCTCACCATTTCCTCCTTGGGGTCGCAGGTATCCGTACGGCAGGAAGATGTCAGAGCCGCGGCGATAAGACATCGTGAGGTTAAACACTCCGTCTAGCCCGATCAACCATCCGGAGTGACTCGGCGATTCAAAGTTCATCCAAATCCACTTCTGCCAAGGAGGTCGCGGCGCGCGGGGAAGCGCGCTCCAGTTGCGCATCAGTTCCCGGTGGTGCACGATCACGGCGTCCGCGCGGTCATACGCGCTCCTTTCAGCCGTTACCGTACAGCCCTGGATCCCGTAACTTTGGGCACAGTCGGGCAGGTCATCCGGGTTACCGAAAGGTCTCCACCAGATAAGAACCGTCACGGCGGGAGACTCCGTTCGAACCAGGTCGCGAACAGGCGAATCCAATTGCGGTATGGGCAAATACATCGGGCTTAACATCACTAATACCATCACGCATCCTAATGCCAGAGCGAAGAGCGACCAGCATGACTTCTGAGATGGCAACACAACGCGACATGGCTTTTGTCGGTGCACACTTTTCACTTTTGCGGATCTTTCAGGATCTGTGTGGGATTTGTCGTCTGTCCACATATGGAGTTGGTAAACATGTAAGCTGCACTGTCAGTAAAACTTCCTTCTCCTCTAAGAGCTTAAGTAGAGTTTAAGTTATATCAGTCCAACCTGTTTTCCCCGTTTAACCAAGTGCTGATGAATGGTTGCGTTGTTAGGTTCCCCGTTCAACCAGGTAAGTTATTTATCAAGAGAAACTCTCATTGAAGCTTTAACGGCGGGTGTAGTCATCCCGACTCAATCGTCATACAGCCTTTCGATGTGGCAACGCAATGGAAAGGGTCAGAAAAGGGTCACGGCTTAAAGGGGTCTTTGTTTTCACCCATAAAGCGAAAGTATGAAACCGGATAAATGCATTTTTACACAGACATATTAAAATGTATTGCGAAATTTGGGTTCTGTCTTTTTTTTCCCCATCACCCTGAATGCTTTAAAATGCCATTTTACCTTTATTTAGTGATGCATAATGTGTTGTTAAAGCAAACATTACTTGTATGTTCCTATTCACTTGAAAGCAAGCACAGACTTCAGTTATTGTAAAACATTTTGTAAGGGGATATCAAGGATATGTTTGTAAAAACATGTTCACTGACACTTCATGTACCATTGTGGAAACTACATTGTACTGTTAAAAATAATCCTTAAAGCTAATTGTGAAGCAGTTTAATGGTTATTAATTACAATACCTTAATGTATGTACATATAAACGCATTGCAATCTAAACATACACATTTCAACATTTTGAGGTTTGTATTATTGTTCATTATTTTCCTGTTCATTTTGTAAAGCTACTTTGGGAAAAAAAATGAAATTGTGTAAATTGTATTACAAGAAAAGTGCCTTCCACGTCAATAAATGATTGTCTGTCATGGTACTGTGCCATCAAGCAGATGTGTTTTGATGTGTAATTGCAATCACGAAAGGTAAACATCTGTGGTCATTTTCAAAAGAGCATGGAGATGTTGCATTGAGTGAAAACCACTTTCTGCCCACACATTTATGAAAACACTATCATAATCCATTCCATACCCATATAACTGATAATTATATAAAACATAGATACACATTGTGGACATCTGTTTATTAGGCTGCATGCAAATTAACAGTTTCTTGCATCAATTTAAAAGGATAGTCCACACAAAAATTCTACTTTATTTACTTACCCTTATTCCAAACCCATATGACCTTTTCTTTAGTGTTCCACAATAAAAACAATTTTGAGACATGTCTTAGTAGTTTTTTGTCTATACAATAGATGCCAATGTGTGTTACTGTTGCTTGGTTACGAGTGTACTTCAAAATATCTTCTGTTGTGTCATACAGGTGTGGAACGACTTAAGGGTGAGTAAATGATAGAAGACTTAATTTTTGGGTGATCTCAATAGGATCATTTAAAGTACTTATTAGCATCACATCAATATTCATGAATCCATAAGACATTGCTAAGTTTGGCAAAAGAATGCTATGCATATGTCAGTATATGTTATTACAACGCTCAGCCATCTCAAACAGCTTGTGATGTGCACTTGTGCGGCGTGCAATGTCATAAGCTGTTTCTCCAGCACTGTTTTTCAGTCCTGTCTGCAGGGTGCGCTGTGACAGTAACAGCTCGATAATCTGACCTGCTGCAACATTTCCTGCAGCCAGCTGTAGGGGTGTGAGTTTGCCTGTCGTCATGGCATTGACCTCTGCTCCCCGCCTCAAAAGACAGGAAACTACAGTGGTGTGACCCCAGCAACAGGCGCTATGAAGTGGAGTCCAGTCATCTGTTGTTCTTGCATGAAGATCTGCTCCGGCATCCAAAAGGGCAGAGACCACAGCAAAATGGCCACCATAAGCAGCGCGATGTAAAGGGGTGTATCCATCACTATCATAACAGTTAGCAAAGGTGTTCTGTGACTGAAGAAGATGTTCAACAGTGTGTAACTGTAGGAAGAAAAGCAGATGCATCAGTAAATACTTTTTTGTATGACTATGTTGGACTGGTATTAGATATTTAATGAAAAACATTTTGGCATAAGTATTTTTTACATTTCAGTATAAGGAAATATGTACATTAAACACAAAATATTAATTAAATCTGCTATCCGTAACTTTTGCCTCTCTATTGAATTCCCTGTTTTAAACATTATTTAACAAGTCAACTACAAGTCACTTGCAAAGTTTTTTCTGAAGTGTCCCTTGACATTTTAACATTCCAGTGATATGTATGTGACATTTGCAATCAAAACTTTGTTTAGGTTTTCTAAAACACAAAACAGAGTCCAGACTTCAGAAACAGTCTATATGTATGCTGTTGTTTTAGATAAGGGAATTATATGTGTTATGGATGTGACAAACAGGACGCAAGTTTTGGGGGGGCAACATACTTTTTAGGAATTCCATAAATTGAAAGGCACAAACCCAAAGCAATAATGCCAAATGCACAGAGAGGGGTGGGCTCATCAACATTATTTAAATGCAGTTTTAATGTTTGCACTTTATTAGACTAAAACAAAGTTATGGACTTGACTGTTAAAAATCATAAAAAATAATTATAAAAGTAGACTATGTAAAAGTATTTAAAAATGGTTTTAAACTTTAAACAGAGGTCTTACATGAGTATTTCAACCAGCAAATATTGACATTTGAGATATCAGTATGGTAAGTTTGCACGGTTTTTCATACTAACAGCAATAGTCAAACTGTTATGGGTTTCTCATGCTGTTAAAGAATGACCTATGTTGGTTTTAATTTAGAGACCAAGATGTTCAAGCTTGCTAACAGAATACTGTTAAAATCGTTCATCTCTCTCACACATGCACACACAGTCTATTATGTTGAATTATATATTACTGTATTCTATTTAAATTAAGTACGAACGACAACAGTATAGTGATCTGTAAATTCCCATGGTATTCTCATACTATTCCTATTTAATTAATTGTTGATATCGATGTTATAATGATAAACAAATGTCACATTTCATATAAAGTAGTTTGACCACATTCTCTTTGTTTGTGAATAATCAACTATGAAATCTTGCAAGAGGCTGATGAGAATACTTTATGAAAGTAAAATCTCTGTGGTCTGAAACTTGTGGTCTGGCTCTCAAACACTCACAATACAATTGTGATAGCACTGAGATGCCAGTCAAACACAATGTTAGTCATAAACATTCATGTTGATAATTATACCCAAAGGGTTTTAGGGTTGGGACATAGTGTAACACCTGGACAGCAGGGGGAGCCCAAGCCCTGTGACTGTCTGTTTGCTCCCTCTGCTTCCTCTGTGGTAACTTTCTGTTGCGATGTTTTGTATTGCCTTCCCTGTGGTTCTGTGTGTTTCCTGGTTTCCCTGGTTTCATGTGGTTTTTTGGCTTCTTGTGGGTTTCGATCTCTGGACTGTTCATTGGTTTTGATGTTTGCTGCCTGCCTCGACCCTTTGCTTTGTCTGTTTGATTATCGAGTTGTGGATCTGGTTGCACCATACCTGTCTGCCTGTTTTGAACCCTGCCTGTTTTTGGACTATGCCTCAAGTCAACAAAAAGAGCAAAACCCAGCAAAACCCTAGCCTCTCAAGGCTCTCCAGGCTTCCTAGCCTTTCAAGGCTCTCCAGCTCTCTCCGGTTGCCTGCTCCGCCCTGGTGGTCTCTCCAGTCGTCTGCTTCGTCCTGACTTCCTCTCCCCCCCGTGTACGACCCCCCCACCACCACCACTGTTCCCTGGGCCTTGTTGCGCTTGAGTGTCTGGGAGCCGCTCCTTTGGGGGGGTTATGTAACACTTGGACAGCAGAGGGAGCCCGTGACTGTCTGTTTGCTCCCTCTGCTTCCTCTGTAGTTCTTTGTGGTTCTCTGTGGTTCCCTGGTTTCTGTGTTCCCTGTGATTTTTTGGCTTCTTGTGGTTTTTGGACTCTGGACTGTTTATTGGATTGGATGTTTCCTGCCTGCCTCGACCCCTGCTTTGTGTATTGGAATATTGAGTTTTGGATTTGCATACATTGTTCCCTGTCTGCCTGTTTTGACTATGTTATTTCAATAAAACGAACAAAACCCAGCACATGGATCCGCCTCCCGTCTCTCTGTACACCCAGTTTGTGACACATAGCAAAACTGATGCCAAATGACTAACGCTGACACAAGTCAACTGTGGCATTGTCTTGTGTCACCGGCGCTATAAGGGACAAAATACAGCTGACAGCCAACTAGGGTGTATGTTCTGCTCTTTCGTGATGAAACACAACTCTCAAACGCTCTTATAACTCTCTCATCAGTAGGTGGCAATAGTCTGCAGTTGAACAGGAAAACCGCAGAAGACAGAACTGTGGATATACAAATGCTTTAAAGGAACAAACTGACCTAAACTGAAGCTATAAAATGGAAAACTCAACTCTGACTCTGACTAACTAAAAACAGGGTGGAGAAAAGGCATGAAATGCTTAATATAAAATATTTTAGGGCAAACAAAACTTCAATCATTATAATTACAACCAGAGAACAAAATAAAACAACAAAAAAAAAAACATACCAGGACCCCTTTGTTGTTGATGACAAGTTTAAATTTTAAGCTGCAGGAAAAAAATCATGCAGACAAACTTGCTGATATCAATGTTATTTTTAAACACAACAAAATACCCAGACTTCTTATGTCAGTATGTTGCTCATAGCAATATTTTATTGTTATTATGCTAACAAAGTTGTAGTGTTGTCTCAAAACATTTTTATTTATATAGTGACGATCAAGATCAAGTGTACCTAATATTACAGCCTTTTAACAAAACAACAGTCTGCACTGCCCCTGCAGCAAATTAAAAAGGTCTCTATAGTAAAGTCTTGGGGCTGAGTGGAACACTCAATTCAGCTAGGGTATTTATCCATTTGCAAATTTACATTTGACCATTTAGCAATGTTTTTATCCAAAGCGACTTACAAATTAAAGAACAATAATAACAGTAAATCAACGAAAATGGCAACAGTATGGAGGTGTCGTGCCAGTATAAAAAACGTTTAAGTTGCCCATGCCACTAATGTTCTGTCTGTGATACTGATTGTCCATGTTGCCAACAAACATGTTTGAACACAAGAACAGTGTTTCAATACAAATAATGACATGCCCAGTAATTTAGATAAATAATTGATAGCAGATACTGTTACTCTGCTGGTTCTACAGTAGTTATGACAATTTATCTGTATTTCTGTCTGATAGCTTACCTGTCTGTTTGATTGTCTTTGATAACCCATTCAAGCCTTTTGTTTTACTCTTTATGCCAGCTTTGCCAAGCCAACATTAAAGTTTCTCTTGTTTCTGCCTTGTGGTGTCTTTTATCTTATGTTTCTTACCTTTTCTTTTATGTTTGTAAAGTTACAACTGTTTAAACAAGCAAATTATATGAAAATCTTTACAACGATCACTTACTCTATTCTTTTCAGCTGCCCATAATATCAGTTCAGTGGGAGAGTCTTGTAATTTGTGCTCCTGTTGCTGATACCACTCCTCAGTCTGGCAGCCTTCATCCTCCTCGTCATCCTCGCCTTGTTCTTCCCACCCACTCTTTGTCCCCACAGGGATCATATGACCGTGGGACTCCAGCAGTTTGAGTTGATTAAACCCATCAGGAAACTCCATCACTGAGCCTAAAACATCAGAGGCTCTTATAGCTTTAAACTTGTGTCACATTTAGCGACATTAAAGTAAAATTGGGATGTACTGCTGAGACATTGCATTAATATATGACGAGAGCAAAAACACAAACAGTTCTTTGGTAATAATTTTGTATTCTGTAGATTATATATTACGCCATTATCAAGATTTTCACTGAAATACATCAACTTGATACATGAACGTGATCATTCCATAGCAACAGTAATACATATATATATATATATATGTCTTCAGTGAGAACAGTTAAACTTAAAAATGCACAATAATTAAATTTGTTTGACTTACAAAATAAGTGTCAGCGATTTCCAGGCTTGTTCGAGTAAAATACGCTTTACTGAGCTTGCGCTGGCGCAAAGGTACCCGGGAAGTGTAGTTTATTGTCGAAGAAGATCGCTTATGTTTCTACACATAAAAACTACATGTCCCACGTTTATAAAAGGTTTTTGCGACTTCCGCAGCAGACCGGACATCGTGTGCATGTGAGGATCCATTAGAAACAGCCTCTTCTTGGGTAAAAAAAATCAAATATTTAAAACACACATATATACGTACAATAAACATTATGAAATTATTTATAGTTCATCTAAAACTCGACGTTTTCCAGGTTTTGATAGTAACCAGTTTTGCTCTCTCTTTATACGGCACTTCTATGATGTCAAGTGAAAGTGACTCGTCAGTTGCGTGGCATGTGTTATAGGTGTTGATTTTCTTCCTGCTCGGTCCAGTTCCCTACAGTCTAAACATGACAGCTGCTGGAAACACAGTGTGAGTATGCAAACCTTTTTGTTTAAATAGCTTTTCCAAGCCACTGACAGTTTATCTGGTTTATTGACGAATTAATGTGTTTGATGTTTGTTCCCTAAAGCTAAAGCATTAAAGCTTTTATATGAACCTATATTGTAAATGCATTAGTTCATTAACCCCTTAAAAGCCAAGCATTCGCATTTCAAGCAGTTCTCCTGAATCTAAGGGTGTTGTATGTTATACTTACAGCGATGACGAGGACACCTTTAAGATTCTCATCGCTACTGATATTCACCTGGGTTATCTGGAGAAAGATGCCATCAGGGGAAATGACACGTTTGTGACATTTGACGAGATTATGAAACAAGCTGTGCGGCATGAGGTTGGAATGAATGAATGTGCACATATTTTCCAGTTTTTTTTAGGAACTTTGTGTTTATTTTAACAATGTTAAGTGTGAAGTGATTAGGCTATGCCTGATGTTTACAGCAATTCATAGTTACCTTCATACCAGATCTATATGTATACATACAATGCTGTTTGAAGAGTACTTCTCTCTCCTAGGTTGACTTTGTTTTGCTGGGTGGGGATCTGTTCCATGATAACAAACCATCCCGGAAGACCATGCACTGTTGCATGGAGGTGATGAGGAAGTATTGCATGGGTGACCGGCCAGTTGTCTTTGAGATCCTCAGTGATCAGGCTGTCAATTTCAGTCACAGCAAGTAAGGCAGAAAATGTATGTCTTGACTAGAAGCATCAAACATAAAAACTTTTATAAGAATAAATAAATGTATAAATTTAATAAATAAAAACATTTCATTTTTGTTTAATTTATACCTTGTTTCTCTTTTTTGGTACTTGCAATTTAAAAGGGTAGTTCACCTAAAAATGAAAATATTTATGGATAACCATAACTGACAAAACCATGTCACTTTCACTTCACTTCCAGACATGATAACGTGTTCTTTTCCTCTCATTGCATCAGGTTTCCATGGGTCAACTACCTAGATGAAAATCTTAACATCTCCATCCCTGTTTTTAGTGTACATGGTAATCATGATGACCCCACTGGGGTAAGAAATGATTTCAGTTCATTCTGCTCTATATAAACAATTTTCTTTGGTGGTGTTTAGGTAGTGGTTGATTGTCAACTGGACTTGAAAAACAGGAGTATTGAAAGTCAATCACGTCATGGGAGGGACACTTTCTGCTTCCACTCACTGATCACGTCATTACTAGAGCAAGCTCCTGATTGGTTAACATGATGCGAATGTCTGCCAAAGTTTAGATTTTTCAACTTTCCCATGCTTGCCGCGTGGAACGCTTAATCCGCGTCATTCGAGCCATAGAATGTCTATTCGTGTCTCTGCATTGACTTAACATGTAAATGATTCACCCTTACCACTTCATTTGTGTCTGGTGTGAACGCACTATTACAAAGTTCAAAGTTCTTCCAATGCTATAGAAGAACCACTTTTGGCCACTAAATTAAAGGTTTTTAAAAGAACCATTACTCTTACTTTTTTAAGGCCAGTCTCCAGAACCTCTCATCTTGACTTTTAGTGTCTTTAATTATTATGGTGTGCACGCCTAGACAACAGGGAAGTTGTCTACACCATGTTGCTTCATAAAAGTCTATAATACTCAAAAAAAAAAAGCCTTAGGGACAGATTTACAAAACAGGGCAATTTAACATAAGATCACAATTTCAAATAAGCGCAGATGGAAGTGGAAATTTATAAGGTTAATTTACTGAATGTTACTGATTTACGGTTGATTTACAATGTTAAAAATGCATTGTTTTAATGTGTAAGCACAACATTTCTTTTACATAATAACCAATGCAATCTATCAAGAGGAAATGAAAAAAAATATTGCTTGGCAAGTGGTTCAGTGGCTTGAGCTCAGGCTGAGCCAGGAGGTCTTTCTGTGTGGAGTTTGCTTGTTCTCCCTGTATTTGTGTGGTTTTCCCCACTGTCCAAAAACATGCAGGTTAGGTAAACTGGATATAACAAAATAAAAAGCAGGCACCTTGTGGTGAGTTCAGATGTGCTTTAGAAATGCTTCTGTGTTCCAGGCTGACGGTTTGTGTGCTATAGACCTGTTGAGCTGTGTTGGTCTGGTCAATCACTTTGGCCGTTGTCGTTCAGTGGAGAAACTTGAGATCAGTCCAATTCTTCTGCAGAAAGGAAACACCAAGATTGCGCTCTTTGGCTTGGGTGAGTTTGTAATGTTAATCTAACGTATACTAAATTCAAATATAGTTGATAGTTTAGGGGTCATAACCTCAGTTTGTCTACTACTTGTCTTTAAAATGAAAATGTAGGCATTATTTACTCACTTGAAAAAAAAACTGAAATACAATCCATTATTATAAGTCTTGAGATTGTGCTATTGTGCTGAGTGTTTTTGTGCTATTCTGTTATTGTCTTTCATGGATGTGTTTTAAGCAACATAAAAAAGAGATAGATCAGGGATACCATCCTTTGTAAAATCTTATTAGAATCCCGAGACAACACTACTAAAACATTGCTATATTGAGAATTACATTGATAAGTTGCATTTTATTATTTTAGCATTTAAGGAATGGTTTATCCATAAAAGGATGTCTCACATAATTTACTCACCCTCATTCTAGGTGTCTACAACTTACTTTCTTTAACCGATCACAATCAGAGATACATGAAATAATGCAGCTTTTTTCAGCTTTGTAAAATCAGAGATTTTGAAGCTCCAAATAGCACATCTCTTTTTAAAAATAATTCCCTACAACAGTGTAAATATCATCTACTCAAAATTTGAATTTTGCATATCTACCATCTATTAACACTTAATGTGAATAGCATTTGTTGCTATTTCCCCAGTTCCTGATGGCCTATGTATTTTATCGACAACATGGCACATTTGGCATTGCTCAAAGATTTGGCAAGAGGTATGCGTTGTTGAGCGTGTTTTTCCACATTATTTAGTTTCATGATTGGTCATCAAGGGCTACTTTAAAAGGCTGGAATATTGATTGAGTGATAAACATGGACCTTATTAGGACAAATATGGGACGACCTTGGGAGGAACATGAGGAGAATGTTGCAGAAAACTCCTGATTATTATGGACAACACCTCTAGCTTATATTGGGAGGATATTCTTGAGTCTTGATCTTTCAGTAGACTAGGTGACCGAATTCGTCTGTTCATTGATTAGTTTGCTCATTACATACTGTGCACAGTCATGGACAAAATTATTTGCACCGATGGATTTTTTCCAAAAAAGAAACAATTTCTCAGAGAAATTGTTGTAATTACAAATGTTTTTGGTACACATTTATTTCTTCTATGTATGTTGGGAAAAAAGCAAAAAAGCCAAAATGGATCATTTTTTTTAACTAAAAAAGGGCTGGACAAAATTATTGCCACCCTCAACTTGATATCTGGTTGCACACCCTTTGGAAAAAATAACTGAAACCAATCACTTTCTATAACCATCAACAAGCTTATTACACCTCTCAACTGGAATTTTGGACCACTCTTCTGTTGTAAACTGCAAAAAGGTCTCCAGCTGTCTTCTTGCAACAGCAATTTGAGATCTGAGTACGGACTCTCCAGTGCTTTGTCTGCAACCATTTCTTGGTGCTTTTTGAGGTATGTTTTGGGTCATTGTCCTGCTGGAATACCCATGACCTCTGATGCAGACCCAACCCGACAGACCCAACATTTTGTCTCCAGATGTCATGATTCCTTGCACACAGTCAAGGCACCCAGTGCCAAAGGCAGCAAAACAACTCCAAAACATCTTTGAACCTCTACTGGGGGGTATTCCATCAAGCTCGCTAACTCCAAATCCTCGGGATCTTTTACAAGCCTTGCTATTTTTACTGAGAATTCAGTTCCATTACTCTCGCTAAAAGGAATCCCATCTGAGTTTCTGGGGTAACATATGCTTCTGAACCAACCTGGCAGGTTAACTATCAGGTGGCTTTAATCAAGTGGTGTTACAAAGAATACGTACCTGTAGTAAACAGTGTCTCAAACAAACAGTTCCTCACACTTCCCGCTTGGTTTTTGTGTTGTCTGAAACAAAGGTGACAATCTCAGCAAAAATTTATTTACATCATATTCTTGGTTAGTTTTGTCGAATTCTCAATTATTAAAATAAAAACAATGTTGTTGTCATGATAATGCCTCATGCATTTAATGTGAGATAAAGTGCTATTGGCAGAGTGGTCATGCGCTTTGACTGTCATGTGGGTGTCCCAGGTTTGAATCTCAAAGGTGGCAAGGTTCATTTACATTAATAAGGGGAAACTCTGTTGAAGCAATAACTTTTATTTTTCACCAAATAGCATTATCATATGTAACACCCATAACCCCCCTTCTTAGTAACATGAACCTTACTGTGCACAAGTATTGACACTTTACCTCCTTGCACTCATTACTTAATGCCTGTATTTAAACTAAATATGTAGTTTTAAAATATCAGTAGTTTTTTATCTCCAGGTGGACATTCATCAAAGTCAAGTCAAAGTTAACTTTATTGTCAATTCTGTCATATATTCAGAACATGCAAAGAATTGAAATTGCATTACTCCCAGGCCCATGGTGCAAACAGATAACAAAAGAAACAATAGATACAAAAATAAAGGATACACAAACAAAACGGGTAGTGCAAAACATGTAGTGCAAACAACAAATGTAGTGTAATAAAAACAACGGTTGGGTTAGGGTGTTGGGTTAGGGTTAGTGTGTGTTGGGTGGGTTGGATCACATGCCTTGCCTTGGGGTGCACATGCCTTGGGGTGTAGGTATTTACGTTTCAAAGAGAAGACAGAACTTGGAATGCGCAAGAAACTTGGAATGTGGAGAAAACAGAACTTGGAATGCGCAAGTAAACTCTTTTTTGCAAAGTCTACTGCGTAGAACCCAAAATATTAGTCTTTTTGGGTTCGCGTTTTCTTTATTTTCATGACCGTTTGCATTGTAGATTCTGACTGAAGGCATCAAAACTTTATTGAACACATGTGGAATTATGTACTTAACAAAAAACTTTGTTAATAAGTTTTACAGGGAGTGCAGAATTATTAGGCAAGTTGTATTTTTGAGGATTAATTTTATTATTGATGTTCTCAATGAATCCAAAAACAAATTAATATCAAAGCTGAATATTTTTGGAAGTAGTTTTTAGTTTGTTTTTAGTTTTAGCTATTTTAGGAGGATATCTGT
>JBAJNP010006159.1:0-23993 GCA_036877545.1 Yasuhikotakia modesta | reverse complement strand
TATTAATGCACTTTCCAGTTTGTACATTAAAATAAACCTGTGAGGATTTTTTTGTTTGGTTTATTTTAATGCATCGACCCGTCATTTACCTTAAACGCTCAGAGCGCTACCCTGTACCAAGATGGCGGCTCTATTTACGCATCAGTTCCCATAGAGAACAAAAGCCTATGCGACATCTAGTGTATATATCTATGTTATATAGCCAGCAAACAGGAAGTCACCAAAGAGGAAGCAGAGGGAGCAGACAGACAGTCACGGGGCTCAGGTTCCCTCTGCTGTCCAGGTGCTACAGCTGCGATCAATTATAATGTAAAAAATATCCATTTAAGTAATTTTAAGAAAATTAGAATAAAATTTTTTTAGCCCCACCATCAACAAAAATGCAGCAAATTTCCTAAATTTAAGGTATTTCTTTCCTCACTATTTGTTACAGGTTCATATGTTTTGTAGATTTATTAGCCAAGTCTAATGTATTTCCACAGCACTTTTCATAATTATTAATTTATTATTTATACAAAAAAACAATTGAGCAAGTCAAATGTGACTATATAATGGAGAACTCCATATGAGGCCCTAGTGAAGAGAAGCAGTCTCAGCCAAACCTGCTCAGCTAACATAAGGGAATAAATGTTATCTACTTACATTAGATATGTAGGCTGATCATGTGTTTAATAAGGAATATTAAAGGCACAATAATATTAACAAATTATATTATTTTATTATTAAGATTATAGGGTTATTTTGACAATGAATGCGCAGAACAATACTCACTGTGATCTCCAACAGAAGCTCTGATGTCTTCTGATGTCTCATCAACAGCTTGATACATGATTCCTGTAGACGCTTCTCTGCATCACCATCTCTGTGCCTTTTTATACTCCTGCGTGCTACAAACACAACATTCTTTGACTGTCCAATAAACATTTATACTAATGAGTAACATTTTCACCCAGTAATGGTGTTAAGAGTTAATTGTTACCTTTTGCTTTAGTGTGACAGGAAAATATCAGTTTACATTCCTTCTGTCATCAATTTTGTAAGTATTAAAGTGACATGATTTTGTCAGTTATGGTTACCCATAACCAAAATGTGACCTCTGCATTTCACCCATCCTTCATAGGGAGTGAACACACACTGCAAGTCGTGAACACACACCCACAGGGTGGTGGGCAGCCAGCCCTGGGCAAAGGGGGGTGCTACCTGTCGGTGCTGGAATTTAACCAGCAAGCAACCGATTAGAAGCCAGACTCTTTAACCAGCAGACCACAACTGCCCCTATTTGTATGCACAAGATGTCTGTGCTCCACACACAGATCTGAGTTCACTATTATTAAGTCTGTCTGGGACTACCTGAAGAAACAGAAACAACTGAGAAAGACTAAATCCAGAAGAATGGTGGCATCTCCAAGATGCTTGAAGAAACCTACTTGAAAAAAAATTGCAAGTGTACCTAGGAATAAAGGTAGTTTTAAATGCAAAAGGTGGACACATTATTGATTTTATTAATTATTGATTGACTTGATCAAATCAATTAATGGCAGGATCATCATATACAGCACATTTACACAATTGCCCAAGACTTTTCCTAGTACAGGAGCTTTGCTGTGTCATAAAATGTCTTTGGAGACGCCACAGTTCTTCTGAGGTTAGTCTGTCTCAGTTGTTTCTGTTTTTTCATTGTACTCTCAGAAAGACTTCATGAGGTCTCTGTGTGGGACAGCGACTGTTGTCAGACTATGTGCATGCACAGATATCATACATTTTCAAAAACTATTTTATATAGTACCCAGAAAACATTATGCAAGTATATATTTTATCCAGATATATTCACAAGCATATTAGATATTTCATTTTACATACAGTATATTAAAGACAGAAAATATGCATAAAGTATAATATATGAATAAATACCAAATGTGCTATAAGGTAGTGATCATGCGATCCAAGTCCTTCTTATGGAAGTTGCTGTATTAAAAGCGAGAGAACACTGACTATGAAACTACAGATGGAAACAAAACGTATTTTGTTTCGCTAATGTTTGTGGGTTTTTGTATTATTAGCACAAACGTGTAAAAGCAGGTTGTCCTATGTTGACTTATGCTGAATTTCAGCCTTGGTGTATATCACTTAAAAACAAAAGCATCTCACCTAGCAAAGATTTGAAAGTCGTGATGCGTGACAACGGTGAAGTATCTGATGACGCGCTCATGCTGTCATAACCAAAGCTCGTCAATATGAAGTTACACGACAACAAAACAGATCAAACCACCACCACATGACGTCACCACAAACCCGCGCGTTAACGTTCCGAGTCCTCATTGGTCGTGAGAAAACCAACAACAGCCAATTATCTGCAGAGACGGTGCTATAAACCAATCACAGGCAGCCAACAAATAACAGCGCCGTCAAAGGAAACTGACGTGAACCTATTTTCAACAGCCACGTGTTGAAATACAAAATATATCACATGTGACATACAATACAAATGTATCTTAAATGACATCCCTTTGTCAACAAACATAACTTTAAACATACGTGCATCTGTTAGTATATTAACTGTTAAATGTTTTCCACAGCTTTCAATGTATTGTTGTTTTTACTTCCTAAAAAACAAGAACAATCGTTCCATATGATCAAACCTGTTTTTTATGTATTATGTGATATGGATCCATCGCACAACCTTTGCGCTGCTAATGCAATGGTCTACCAGCTATACAGGAGCTATACACTAGCTATATAGTAGCTTACAGCAGCACATATATATACATATTATATAGTTATGTACATATATACACATCCAGGCTCTAAAAGAGGTTAATCTTGAAGAATGGAAAAAGATAGATGTTGCAATATGTCGCCAACTTGTTCATTACATGCATAAAAGACTTAGTGCTGTCTTTAAAAATCACGGTGCTCATACAAAATACTAGATGTAGTAGTGCACTGTATGTTTTACATGAAGCTAACATGATTTATCATGATAGATATAATATAATATGGCTTGTTAGTGCACCTGGTTACAACTGGTTGATGATTGTTGACGCTGGGGCATGACTATAAATGTCAATATTTGTTGCTACCTTCTGAGGTAGAAGGACTGCAACTGAATACGCTTTCACCTTCCAAATCCTGCTGGCCCAGTGGAACAAAGATCCGCTGAAGCTAAGCTACAGAAAGGGACTTTCCCCGAACCTACAGGCTGAACTGGCTTGTAGAGATGAAGGCAGGACACTAGACCAGTTCATCAAGGTCTCCATTTGCCTATATAACTTGATGCACTGCAGAAAACCTCAGAGTGCAATTGCTGTTCCCCAGGCCATATTCCCCAAAGACCCAGACCCTGAACCCATGCAGGTTGGTTATGCCCGTCTGACCATGGTGGAGAGAGAGAGGCGCTACAAGAATAACCTATGTCTCTATTGTGAATTAGATGGTCACCTGAGAAATTCCTGCCCTACCCCTCCCACTACAAAGAATGCCTCAGTGAGTAGTTACAACAAGTCACTTTCCAGTCTCAAAGTTCCTGTCACTCTATTGTTTAATGGTAAAAGCATCACCACTACTGGTGCTTCATGTTGGTACCCTTCACAAGGAATCAATTTGCCTATTTGTTTTTCATGCACCTCTTACCCCTATCATACTGGGATTCCCCTGGCTCAATCTCCAAAACCTAAAAAAAATTTTGGGTTCGTTGTCAAATCACCCAATGGTCTCCTTACTACTGTAGCCATGGATTTTTCTTATGCCACTAAAATCAAGCCCATCACAGAAAATCACAGAAATCACAGAATCCTCTCCTGAGAATGACGCCTCTGAAAACAAAGATCTCCTTTACTTTGGCCCTCACTCATCCCTCTTCCAAGCAAGATCCTTTTTTTGTGCTTCATGTAAATAGTTCTTAATTTTCTTTGTATATTAGTTTTTTTTTATTTGTTTTAATTTAATAAATGTTCTATCCAATGACCGAAGGTTTTGGTGTGTTACTTTGTGTGCAACATAGTAAATCTTAACATATATTTGTTACAATAAAATATTTCTATGTTAAGACTAGATAATGTATGGCAAACATATGCATATTCATTCTATTTATATCCTATTGCAAGTATACTCCCAATAGTATAGTAAAAACAAAATATTATTTGTGATTGTACCAGTGTTGTGTTTTTATGTATGAGAAGGCAGCAACGAGACTGGGATTTGTTTTGAAAGCTGGCTCCATTTATCATTTGAAAACAAGAAATATAACACTATAACAATCTAAACAAAAAAATTATTAAAAATGATGAAAGATGTAAAAGAGTTAAAAATGAAAAACAATTGCAATATTTACAAGTGCCCTACTATATTTACACAGCCCTACTAAGCAGTCACCACGTCTGAGACAACCTTGCAGACTGTGGAGACACCAACATGAAAGATGTTGGCGATGGTCCAGAAGGTGTCTCCGGTGGCAAGATATTTAAAAGAGAGAAAATAAAATATAAAATAAACATTTTTATAAAACATTTATGCAAATATGAATTTATACTACTGGTATTTGTGACATCTTCATTGCTCTGTTTTCATTTCTCTTAATCTTTGGATAAAATCTTTGGATAAATATCTTTGGATAATCTTTGGATAAAAGCGTCTGCCAAATGAATAAATGTAAATGTAATCTCTCTGTAGTTTACAGTTAAACAACAACTGTCACAAACCCAGCCTCTGTGGCTCCCTCTAATCGCCACCAGTGAGAGTATTAACCCCCACAAACTACATTTCCCATAAGCAGCTGCATATGGATCCCTTGCATACTGACTCTGTTACAACAACAAGTTTGATAATGCCCTTAATACTTTATTTTTATTTAGCATTTGCTCTGATTTGCTTGCTATATGCAAAAACAGACTATCAGTCATATGGTAGTATTAAATATGGTAGTTACCTGCACAATTAAAAACCTGATTACAGCATATCATTTTAATCTGGGATAAAACTCAAGAAGTAAACAAGCAGAGTCCAGGGGCAGGCAGAGAACAATCAGAAACAAGGAAGCAGTCCAGGTAATAACAAGAAAGCAATAAAATGAAAACCCACTCGGAATAGACAGCCATGGCAAATCTAGACTTCACAATGAGTCCAATAAACAGGTGAGTATATATAGAGAGAGACTGATTGGGAAATGATTACAAAATGGATGACATAGTAAACATATTAAGTGTTATATGGTGCTGTAACATACAGTAGCTATTATATCTAAAGAATAACAAAAGTTTTAAAAAAAACTCAACAAAGGGACCTCTGTAATACATTCCAGCATGTCATTTCATTCCAATATTGCTATGTATGTATGTATGTATGTATATAAAGGGTGATATAACGAATGTGGAATGGATCCAATGCAATACATGTGATGGATGGCTCCATACAGACTGTGCCGGTGTAGATCAATATTTGCCTGTAAAACACCTTTCTACTGTGGCTGCCAAATGCAGAGTCCATATCCATGTACACACAAAATTCCCTGGTTAAGCCTGCCACTGGACCACCTTTAATTGTGTTTTAGGGTTACAGCCACCTTTGTTTTCCTGGTCTGATCAACCTGCCGTACTACCATCTGTCAATGAACGACGCGAGGAGACATGGGACCTGTCCCACCAGCACCTCTTTCAGGCTGTTCGCCGACAAACTCACAATGTCAACGCTCACAACTGACCCAATCCCACCTTCAAGCCTGGTCAGTGGGTTTGGTTATCCATCAGTTTACTGTCTCCTCTCCAATCCTCTCCTAGAATTATGTTTATTTTGTTCTATAAGATTTGAAAAGTATATTTTGAGCTTTTCAAAGCCTTTCTGTATTGTGAACCATTTTGAACCTGTATTCTGTCCTTCCATGCTATATGAAAATCCTCTAGTTTAGTTTGCTTCCAGTTTTGCTTAATTTCCTCAGCGGCTCTTTTTTAGGGTGTGCGTATGCTCATTGTACCAAGGCATTGGGCTGCTGTCCTTTATCTTCTTTGAGCAAATGGAAGCAACTTTATCTAAAGTGTTAGAAAAAAAGGAATTAATGTTTTCTGTTTAACATTTTGAGTGCTAAGGTACTAACAAATTGTGACAGGTCGGGGAGATTTCTAACACTTACTAATTTCTTAATTACTAATTTTAGTTACTAATTATATCTAATATGTATTTGTCCATCTGTTGTTGTTAAATGATCCTGTTAAGTCAAAAAAAAGACTTACCATAACTTGTAGTTATGAATCAACATTTATTAGTTATAATAATTGTATGTACACCAATCGTACAACACATATTGATATGCATTAACATACCTTTTTTTCACAACTATGACAAACAAAATTACTTGTTGTACCACTTTTAGTTTTCTGTCTGTTTTACATAAAAAAAAACATCAAAAAAGGATGAGAGAAAAGTGGAACATATGGGGTGGGCTGAAAGGTAAGGCCAGTATAAGAAATATAAACCATCTACTTATGATGGCTTAAAATATTCAATTAAGTAAGACGAGTAAACCTGGGTTTAAATTAATAACATTCCAGAATCAATATTTCACAAATGTCTAGAAAATTTTTGTGTGTGCGTATGTACATTGACAAAAACAAAAAATGTTGGAAAGAAAGAGTTGCAGAAGAACAGTTGTACAGATATTGATGTGGCTCAACACAGAACAAATACAGCATGTTACATCAAACGTATGTCTGATAGTCCAACATATATTTGTTTATATTTATATAAGACGTTTATGTATTGTCCAACAGATATAATTTCATGGATAATATGTAATACCTATTTTTTTAATGTATCTGACATAATACACAAATTTATATAGGAGAAAACATTCCAAACACAGATCAGACAGAAAAATGGATACCAAATGGCTGACAGAACGACACTACTGGTCAAAAGTAAGGATCACTTATTTATTGTTAATATTTATTCCACATAGTAAACTATCAGATAACACAAAGGCAAGGGAAGTTATGAGAATTATGCTGGGACTAAATACAATCTCAAATAAATCAAACTATATTTAAGCATATTTAATGTAGTCACACATTGCCTAGAATTTGCAAAAATGTTCTCTCGAAATTTTTATCATGTTTATTCAGCCCAAGTAATCAATTTCTAAAGCATTAAAATAAAAATGTAGTTTTTAAGTGTTTATTAAGTTATTAATGCCTACAACTTCAGATTGAAAGACTTTTTAAGACTATAAGAAACATTTCAGGCAAGTGATCCTAAACTATTGACCTGTAGTGTACATATTGTTATGATTGACTATTATTTACTATTAAAATTGACTATAAACTACAATTCTATACCTTTCACTCTACTATTTGATTTTATGTAGCACAAAGGATTATGAAAAAGGATTATAAGAGAAACAAGTTAACCTGTTACAAACACTATATTCTACATAATTCTACTACTGAAAAACAAAAGACCATTAGCTACAATATATATATACACAATGTGCAAGGAGGCACTTTTTATACTTCATGCAAAAACTAAATGTCTGTGCATCTAACAACAGTAAGATAAAACACAACAATGGATCAACACTTCTTAAGTATCTGAAGACATCTCCTGGTTTAGCAGACGTTGACCATATAAGCAACATCTAAAATGTATGTTCATGTGGCAATCATGTTTGTGTTTATATGGCATTTATTATTTTCTCTTAGCAAAGAATATAACACTGATCATCAACAAGGTTTTGTGAGAAATGTGAAAAACTTTTAAAAAGCTGAAAAACAAGCTTTTTGTGAAAAACTTTGAAAATAATTGTGTGTAAAAATCTAAAGTGTTGCATAAATATTTATATAATATATAAATATTTTAAATGAGGAAGAAAACATCCACAAATGAATTTCTTCTAAAGATTTTTGTTTTTGATATCACTAAATCATTATTGGCATCTTAGGTTGGCAAAGTGATGTATGTGCTAGTCTGCAAGGAAGTGATAAAAAGTTGGATATATCAGGATTTTGCAGCATTGTGGGACTAAGAAACAGTCATGTGCCTTAAGAGAGAGAGACACTTATGATTTCACAAGAAAAATGTAGAGGTAGTGCTCTGGATCAACCATGATTTATGCCTTTCAGTGTTTAGTTGGTTTTGTTGTTGTCTTATTTCCGATTTATCAGTGCATACTTTAAAAAATGTACTTTAAAAATGCAAAAAGCCTTCATAAATGTTTGATATATATACCAATATCTATTTGAGTTAAGAAGTCACTTAAAAACATTATAAATATAGGTGAAAACTATAATGAAAACTGTCAGTAGTGAAACACGTGAAGGCATTAGGAATGTGTAAATCCACACTGACTGTAAAAACAGGTAAACAGTCCTCACCAGTATAATAA
This sequence comes from Yasuhikotakia modesta, assembly GCA_036877545.1. NCBI lineage: Eukaryota > Metazoa > Chordata > Actinopteri > Cypriniformes > Botiidae > Yasuhikotakia > Yasuhikotakia modesta. The sequence continues at coordinate 15,625 of JBAJNP010006159.1, read as the reverse complement.
CAAAGCCTTAATACAAATGATTTTATCTGTCTGTATTAGGAATGTTTTGTCCCTGACAAAATTATCTTTTATGCCTGAGTAATAACGTTATAATACAGTGGGGGTGTTAATTTTGTCCAGAATTCAGAAAACTACCTTGTAAATTGAACTACTTAAAAATGTATTCCATGTATGCATATGTATTGTATATGCAGCAACTTTTAAAACAGAAACAAGGTTTACCACCTCACAACCATCATGATTATTTATTGTCAGTGTTTATAAATAATCATGAAATTGATAAGATGTTCTTGAATATCTGATATCCGTGGCCCTTTAAGATGATATTTTATAAATCAGCCATATTTTCATTTTATAACGCATGCTCAGGTCTTGTTTTGGTTGTACAATAAAATAGACAAATGCTTTTCTTTAACTAAAATTAAGCAATGCATTGCATATTTCAGTACATTTTAGTACATGTTAAAAGCTCTTTAAAAATTAGGTCTCTTTTAAGACATGCTATGGTAAATATGACAATATGTTGGAAAGGTTAGTGTGCATTCTTTAACAGAATAAAGAAGTGGGAGGGACTCTATTTATATGTGGCTTGTGCTTTACAATGTGCAGTTGCCCCTGTCTCTACTGTTGTATCCTAGCAACACCACATTACTTTTATGACAAAAGTGGCTGTAAGATGTATTCAGAAAATAAGGGTGATATCCTATCATTTGTTCTATGTGCATTTATTTTTTTCTCTCTCTTTTTGGATGCCAGGCCCTGTGTGCTTGCTATAATTGTTAAAAAAGGACAGAAACCATAGAAATAAACTATAAAACCCATTATTTGTTGTATGTGCATGATTATATTTTATCTTTCTCTTTTTGGGTGCCGGGGTCTGTGTGCTTGCTTTAGTTGTTTTTCCAAGGTTTTTCCTCAACAAGTGTGTACTCCTCAAATGAGCCATTTCTGGCTGCCAAGGTTACCTGCAAAAGTCATCAACACATTTAAGAACACAGCCATGTTAAAAAACCTTTACAATATCTTTAGTATTCACATTTTTCAGTATTCACTGTTTTTTCTGTCTTCAGTCCACAGATCACCTTTCAATCTATAATTACCAGAGATAATGTCATACAATTAAATGTAATGCTACCATACATTGTGTAAATTATTTTGAAAAAGTTTTAACCATTTCAAATTCTGTGCTCCAAATTTAAAGTCTTTTCAAAGTGCAAACTTAGTTATGATTACCTGTATGAGAACATTCAACCGCAAATTTAATTATACACTGATTGAATTATATGAAAGGGTACAAGGTACAACATTCTTACAGGCATTTGTAAGTGGTTATTTTGCAAAGCTTCTACAATGATTTGCAAATGATTAGATAAGATGGGTTAGTGTTTGTTGATTGATAAATGTGCATTAAGAGTATGCAAGAACATAACAGGAGCAGACCTTCTGTCTTTTAGATTGTCTTTTAGATGTCCAGTCTCTATCAGAAGAGCTGACTCACTCTACTTAATACTCTATTTTAAAAAAATGTGTGTNACCATGCTTGTAGGACTGTTGTTATTTTTCAGTTGATACACTGTTTCTATTGTTTCCTCATTTGTAAGTCGCTTTGGATAAAAGCAGCTTACATAAATGTAAAAGTAAATGTAAATTAAAGCTGCAAGCAGCGATAAGCGGGACCTCGCACCGGTGCCACCACCACCCAGGACTGCTAGCCACGTGTTGGTTTTAATAACAGTGATTTGTGGGCAAAAGCATATGTTAATCGTAATGTAAAATATGCCACTTCCTGTGTAAAACACACCACTTCCTGTTGGCTACAGGTGGCGCTATAACCGTAACTCAATATTACACTGTAGATTTGTTTAGACCATGATTTTTATCAAATGTGTGAAATATGGGGCCAATCAGTCACTTTAGGCCTGAGAAAAAACACCTTTTTGTTTATGGCGAAACGCAAAACTTTGGCAGCCCGCCAAAAGTTCTTGCACGAAAACTCAAACGCTTCGCATTTTAACATCACAAAAGCCTTAAGATGAGAATGACACCAACACAAAGTTGATCGGATAAAATCTCTAGGAGGAGTTCGTTAAAGTACGACGCATGGAATTTGTCAAAAATAATAAAAATCCAGATTTAATTAAAAATAAATAATCGCCTGTTGGGACGAGAGGTTCACTCTAAGAGACTTTTTTTAATGAATTAAAGTGTTCTATGAGCCTACCAAATTTAGTACATGTACGTTAACCGTAGTGCCCTGGGCAGGTTTAGGTGGCGCTATCGAGCCATTTTGCCCCGCCTAATTTTAATTCCTCTGATAGACTTGAACTTCGCTGGGGCTGGTGCGTGTGCAAAATCTGGTGAGTTTTCGAGCATGTTAAGGCCCTCAAAAGTGCGACGAATGGCGGAGAAGAAGAATAATAATAAACAACAACACAGAGACAATAGGGACTTCGCACGCTTAGTGCTCGGTCCCTAATGATGGACGAAGTTTCACTTTTTGGTAAACTATCCCTGTAAAGTCTTAAGATATATTAAAAACATTTAAAATATAGACTTTTAACTTTGTAAATGAAAAAGACAGAGAATCTGCTTCTTTTCTGCATCTTTGCAAATATGCAAAAGACAAAAAGCCCATGCAGAAATATGTTAGATGTGTCTATGTCCATAAGCATGATTTGTACCTTGCAATCATCTACTAAGACTGAATTTTGAGCAGCATAGACGCACTGGTTGGAGTTGTTTTCATGATGATTTTTCAGGTCATCATAGTAGGATTGGGTCTTGGTCATCATCTCGATGTCATCAGACTTGCCATGCTGTGCATCCAGAGCATCAAGTTCTGCCTTGGATAGGTGGTAAACAATGCCAGCCCCATATGAGTCTCCAACCACATTGACTGAGGTACGGAATCGATCTCTAAGAAAACGATTAAATGGTTAGTTCATCCAAAAATTTAAATTCTTACATCATTTACCTACTCTGTGTCACTCCAAAACTGTATGACATTTTGCTTCTGAGGAACCCATAAAAACATATTTTGAAATATGTTGGTGACCAAATAATAGTGACACCCTAACCCTAACCTACGAGCACAAAACTACCATTTCTTAAAATATCTTCTTTTTCAAAATATGTCAGTTCCAAAGAAGATGTCTGAAATGACATGAGGGTGAGTAAATGATACATTTTTGGCTAAACTGTCTCTTTCACCCCAAAATAAAAATGTAATGAAATAATAATTTTCGTTTCGGGCCAACTAATTCTTTAAAGCTTAAAAATAATTATAATGCAAATGATTGTAAATAAAAAATGAAGATAAAATGAATGAATCTTCAGAATACCCACAGAAGCCAGTCAACTGCCACAAGCAGGCTGATGTCTTGTGTCGGCAGTCCCACAGCTGTCAATATAAGCAACATGGTGACGAGTCCAGCACTAGGAATACTTGCAGCTCCAACACTGGCAAGAGTTGCTGTAAGACTGCATTGTGGAAAAAAGAATGCAAACACTTAAATGCCACTTCCCAAATTTTTACGATACTTGTAATATCTTATGAAGTACAGTGTTGCAAGGGCAGTTAACTGTGTGCCCGACCTGTCATATACATATTCACATAATATCTGTTAATCTAGGCAATACAAATGGTCTTACCTGACAGTGACAATCTGACCAGGATCTAAATCAATTCCATTCATCTGGGCAATAAAAATGGCAGCTACAGCCTCATAAAGAGCTGTACCATCCATGTTAATTGTTGCTCCAACTGGAAGCACGAAACGTGTAACCCTTTTGTCAATACCAAGGTTCTCCTCAAGACAACGGAATGTTACAGGCAGAGTGCCAGCACTAAAAGAAAAAAATACAAATCTTCTTACTCATCTTTCTTACATATGCTTAAAAAGGCCAACTTTAATAAACAACTGTAGCCCATAAACTCAGGTTTGGTGATTTGGACTTGGTGAGTTAAAAGCTGTTTGATACACAGTGTTTAGATATGATAATGTATTTTGTCATGTAAATATTCCTTGTTAAATTTTATTATAAAATGCTGATCTCTTGTTTATTTTTTAAATAAGTTCCTCTTGTTATTATTACAAAAACACAAACCGGAACTAGTAAATTACAGACCCATGTCAATGTAATTTTAATGTCTTTACAGATATGCTGTCTTCTATATGTAATCTATCTGTAAGAATTTCCTGTCAGTATTGAGGTCATATCAGTGTATGCATTATAGTACATATAGTAGTGACCCAGAGCATAATGGGTAAGCACTAATTATTGTACGAAATATGTTTATTTGAGTTAATGTTATAGCTGCAGGAGTTTTGGGTCATGTTTCACATGTTATTTCTCTGAACTTTTTAGTGTGTTTATTGTGTGTGTTGTTTACTGTGTGTTTATTGTGTGTGTGTGTGTGTGTGTGCACACAATTTATTGTGTGTGTTGTTTACTGTTACCATCAGGGTAATAACTGTTTGGGAGAGGGTCTTTGTTTAGTTGGTGTATGTGTGTTGGTTCTGTTTGGTATGAATAAACCGGTTTCAGTGAACAGTGTTGTTCTGTCTTTTTTCACGCTAGCCATTCTGGAGCACTCCGTGGCACTCAGGGCTGTGTGGTGTAGACATGGCAGCTGTGCATAGCGGGCGGGGGACAGAGATTGCTACTCATCTAGCCCTTTTGCTGGAAGGTCCCCCTCTCCAGGTGATCTGACTCCAACAGAAACACTTATCACAGTGCCTGCTTAGAGCCACCGCTCTGGGTGTTGTTCCTCCACGGAACAGGGTAAGAAGGAACTGGCTAGTCGGCGGCAGAAGAAGGGAGAGAGCGTGGGTGTCTTCGCAGCTGATATTCAGCTGGAGGCAGAGGAGGAAGCAAGTCAGGTGCAACAGATTACTCCTCAACCAGAACAGCCAGATGGTGGGCTGTTGCGGGCCTGCCAAAGGACTCTATATGGATTGTGAGATTGGTGGACAGTAATGCAGTGTGCCAGTGGACATGAAGAGGCTGTGAAGCGACCTAGGGCTTGACGGGTAAGCGCTAATTATGTGTGAATAAAGATGTTTATTGTGTTTGGTCATGTTTAGGGTTATACAATATCATAAAGACTGCTCTCATCAGAGACAATAATTTGCTTTCAGTGACTGATCGTGGCTGCATCTTTCTCTTCTAGTTCTACTCAACCTTTATAGGGTCTTTAACACAACAAAACACAACATCCTCTTAAATTCTCTCAATAACGGGTCATGAAAATGATAGAGGGTTTATGCATGTTTATGACAACTGCCATTAGGGGAGTTCACTTAGTTATATCATTTTTAATACGAAGATGACATTATTTGAGATGTCTTTGTTAGGACAACCTGACATATTGTATTGCCAGTTTTCACTGCATACCAAGCATTTCTACCTTGTTTGTTTCCCACATGTATGAGTTTTACTGTCTTGTTTGCCTGGATCTATTGATTAACAATGTACCTGAACCTGCCTGTCTCGCCTTGTTGATTGTTTGCTGTCTGCACTAACCCCTGTCTGTTATGATGTGATTTTGTTTCCTGTCTTGTGTTTTGGCTTTGTTTAACTACACTCTGCATATGAATTCTACTAACACATCTGCTTCGCCATCATTACATTATGACACAGACACTAGCTATGTTTTCATGGACACTAATAATCTAATTGTAATTGGACTAGTAGCACAATCAGATTTAAAAAGTCCCATTTAAACACATTAATTGGAATGAATTGGCCAAAACCGAGTAAAATTTCATTCAGAAAAAATCATTCAGAGATCATAAACACTTTATCTGTTTGAAAATTAAACCAGGTAGTTATGCACATGTGCAAATCACTAATGACGTATGATGCACAGCTGATAATTGTCGTGGAAGGTAAGATGACATGTACCTTCTTTGGACTCCAAAGACTGCTTGTTCTGGGCTTGGGAAGGGGCATTTTAATTGCTTTATAAATACAAACAGTACCACACAAAACATCACACACTCGGCTTCTAATTAGCAACTGATATAGGCAAATGTTAATTCTTTAAAACTAAATAAAACAGTGGCAAGAGAGTGGCTGCATGTTGGAATAGTGGGAAACATGTATTCAGGTATTTATGCACTGTGTGCACTGCTACGCCGACGACACACAACTGTACTTCTCCTTTCAGCCGGAGGACACTACAGTTGCTTCTCGCATCACAGCCTGCCTTACGGACATCTCAACTTGGATGAAGGCTCACCACTGTCAACTCAACCCTGCCAAGACTGAACTACTAGTAATTCCAGCAAAACCAACACTTAGCCACAACTTTTCCATCCAGCTTGGATCATCCACAATTACTCCATCCAGAACAGCCAGGAATCTTGGAGTCAGGTTCGATGACCAATTACATTTCACGGACCAGACTCGACAGCCAGATCCTGCCGATTCGCACTATACAACATCAGAAAAATCAGAGTTCAAAGTAGTTGGCTCAGAGTTCAATCAAATAGTTCTCTTCAGACTGGACTATTGCAATGCTCTCCTGACTGGCCGCTGCAAATGATTCAGAATGCAGCTGCGAGGGTAGTCTTCAACGAGCCAAAGAGAGCACATGTCACCCCTCTTCTCACCAGACTGCACTGGCTACCATTGGCTGCTCGAATCAAGTTCAAGGCGCTGATGGTAGCCTACAGAACAACCACTGGGTCTGCACCAAGCTACCTAAACTCATTAGTACAGACCTATGTGCCCTCCAGAAGCCTGCGTTCAGCTAGTTAGCAACGCCTCGTGGTGCCACACCGCAGAGGCAAGAAATCGCTGGCTCCTGGATTGTTCTTGGTGGAATGACCTTCCAGTCTCTATCAAAACAGCTGATTCACTATCCATCTTCAAGAAATAACTAAAAACTCACCTCTTTAGACAATACCTCCCCAATTAAATGCAACTATTACTAACACTTCTCTCTTTTTCCTTTTCTTTTCTTCCATACCTCTCTCTACTGTCGCTATAAAAAAGGGTGGGGGTGGGGTGGACTGCACTTGTTTACTTACGCTATACTAGTCTATAAAAAATGGTACCATACTTATAAGAACTTGTTGTTCCTTTTCAGTTGGTGCACTGTTTCTATTGTTCCTTCAATTGTATATCGCTTTGGATAAAAGCGTCTGCTAAATGCATAAATGTAAATGTAATGTCAGAAGATCAAATCCGAATCTGTCATGTAAACGCACACATCAACCCGATTACTTTATTCAGCATTCATGTAAACTGTGATCGGATTAATCAATTTGTTTGATTTCATTCCAATTGAAACAAAAAGTGTCCATGTAATGTAGCTATTGACAGGTTCTGATGTATTGGTTTATGTTAAGTTATCATAACAAACACATCTCAAACAATGTCATATTTGTATTAAAAATGACATAACTGAGCGCATGACACTTAATGACAGTTGTCATAAACATGCATAAACCCTCCTTGATTTTTTATGACAATGCAGTCAATACCACTTCAAGTAAAGTGTTACCAAAATGTGTCCTTTGAAAACCACACAGTCTATGTCAAACACCAAAAAATTAATTAATGCATTCATAACATCAAGTCTACATTATTTCAATAGCATACTAGGTGGCTGCCCTGCAGGTTTAGTACAAAAACTCCTCCTGCTTCAAAATGCAGCAGCCAGTTCTTATGAGAACAAACACGTATGACCACATTATGCCTGTTCTGTGAACACTGCACTGGTTGCCTATCAAGCATTGTTTAAACTTAAGCATTGATTACCTTCAAGGCCCGAATTATTTAACCCCTCAGCATCTGAGCGAGATCAGAGATTACAGTCCTTCATATTCACTTTGATTCTGGTCATTAATTGGTTTCTAAATCAAGCATGGCAAAGCATGGTGAAACCTCATAACACATTTCTCATTAAGGAAAGGACAGATTATAATATCTGCTCAAAGTGGGAAAAGGTGTGCAGAAAGAGAAACCAGCCAGATTTAGGCACAATTTGACAGAAGTTAAATTTGTCATTCAGTCTGAAGTAAGAGTGTGCATGAGTGGGAGGACTTAGTGGACACTTACATGTGGAAAAAAGGCATACCAATGTTGGAGCATCATCATAAAATCCTTTGAGGCTGATGTGTAAAGCCAAAGCCATTGTTAGAAAAACCCTTCGCAATAATACTTCCCGCTTCCCCTACCGTCTGAGAACCCCAAAGTAATATCTGACATTCTGAAACAGCATTTCAGATTTCCTCCATGCATTTAGCTGATTAACAGATTAACGTCCATTAACAGATGGATAATCCATGCCAGGAGGCAGCCATGATGTTTGTCAAACACTGCCTATACCCAAAATTGTCTGCATTTAACCCATCCTTTGTGAGGAATGAACACACACACACCCAGAGCAGTGGGCAGCTATCCCTGCAGCAACTGGCAGCAACCAGGGTTAGGTGCCTTGCTCATGGAAATGAGGTGTCCTCCACCAAGCCAACTACTTACGAGACCATGTAAGCTATGCCGTTCTCATTAGCATTCAACATAAGCACACTGTAGATGACAACCTGTTTCCACCCTGGTCAAATAAAGAGGAATTGTGGCAATAGTCAACCCAGTCCAGTTTAAACTAGTCGGCCTACACTTGGAAAGTGGATGTGTGGTTAGAGTGGAACAAACCCTTGAAAATGATATTAAACAAGTTTAGGGCTGCAATGTTTAGTCATTAACATCAACAACGTTGACTATAAAATTTTATCAATTTCCTCATTTAACTCATGACTTAATACTTCTTCATTTACTGTCTATGATAAGAACATGGACAAACGAAACTGCAATGCACCACAAGAAGTGAGCCAACTCCTGTAGGTCTCCATGTCGGTCTCCATGAGTAGACCAACTCCAAGGAGTAGGAGCCCAACTCCTGTAGGTCTCCATGAGTACAACAGATTGCCTCAAAGGTTGTGTAACAGCCCATCATCTTTCATGTGTTGTGAAGTACCTGAATTTTAGTAGTCGTCTGTGTTACTTAGGCTACTAACAACCTACTGGTGTTTGCACCTGATGAGATTGCAGCTCTGGAGTGGTTGGGGATATTATTCCAACAATTAAGGAGCCACAATCTCAAATTGAGTCAGAAAAAGGATCTTGCATCTGATGCAAGCATGGGAAGAAGATGGGTGCACTCCATCTGTACGGAGGATTAAGTTTGTCCTGGGAATGATCCTCTACTATCAACACTTTAGCCCGAATAATATCCCTGTTCTTCTGTAGCCAAACCACTATTCTCCCTAACATCTGGGCAGAAAAGGAGGACAAAGGTCAAAACTGAGTCATATCCATATAGAAAGTTGAAACCAACTGACTGGACTCTTGACTGTGATGATGCCTTTTCTAAACTAAAAAGAGCTTGCTGCAGAGTGTGGTTCTAGTGCATCTCACATTCTATTGAAGAAAGTCTTAAGACTAAAATTTAAAAAAGTTAAATTTATGTCCCAGATTTTCATCCTAGGTCACAAAATTAGTTTACCCAAGTCTTAAAATGTTTACCTCTGTTCATTCCTGAGAAGTGTTGTCTGCAGAAAATAAAATAGTAAAACACTGTAGAACTAATCAAAAGTTGGTTATGTTTTCTGGTCTGCACTGGTGTATCAACATGGTGAAACTACAAATATTAATGCGTGATCACTGCAGGTAGGCAATGCCCAGTTTGTCCAGTAGGCTACATGCTTGCCGAATTCATGCAGTGTTAAGTCAGGGTTGTCAAGCATGTATAGTTTTTACAGGGAAAAACATGGGGAAGTGTGTGTTTAACCAGACTTGGCTTGATAACAGCAATTGTTTTGCAGCTGGCTGTGCATCTCTCCAAGTCCAATGCCCTGAAAAGGGCATACAGAGATAACCTGCTGAACTGTAAGCCCTTGAAACTGTGATTGGTGCTAAAGGGGATAAGCTTACATGTAGAGTTAGATTGTATGTACTAGTAGGGCTTGAATTTCGGCACGGCATGATTGCAAGGATTGCAAGTTACATTTTATATTGCAAGAAATCCCCACACAAATGTCTCAGACCAAATTATGAAATGCATTAACAGACATTATAAAAAAGTATTTATTAAGTAAAAATTCAGTCATTGGTTGAAGGATGATATGTTTACTGTATGGACAGACAATGATCCTCTCATGTATCCCCCTAAGGGATGCCAGAGCTCTAGTTCTTCTTAAGCAATGGGATCAGCTGAAGGTTTAAGATAGAGTAGTCTATCATGTCTCCAAAGACCCTTTAAAGAAAGCATGCACCTCTGCCACCAGTGCCGAACCTCTCCAACCCAGCATGCCCTTTGAGTGGCTGGTCCAGGCACAACTTAAGGACTCTCTCCCGACCACAATGGACCCATATCAGTTTGCTTACTGCAAAAACAGGAGCACAGATGACGCACAGGTCTCCATAGCACTGCACTCTGTACTCGCACACCTTGACAATAGTAACACCTATGCACAAATGCTGTTTGTGGACTTCAGTTCGGCATTCAATACTGTCATCCCATCCAGGTTAATCACTAAACTTGAGGACTTGGGCATCAACATATCGCTTTGCAACTGGATTTTGGACTTTCTAACAAACAGACCCCGGTATGTTAGGGCAGGCCACATCTGCTCCTCTGTCATCACTCTTAACACTGGGATACCACAGGGCTGTGTGCTGAGCCCCTTCCTCTACTCCCTCTTCACCCTCGACTGCAGCGTTTTGAATGGATCAAACACCATCATCAAGTTTGCAGATGACACTACAGTGATTGGCCTCATCAGCAACAACAATGAGACTGCCTACAGGGAGGAGGTCCAGCACCTAGCCAGTTGGTGCACAAACAATAACCTGCTCCTTAACACCACCCAGACCAAGGAGCTCATTGTGGACTTCAGGAGGGAGAGAGGAGGCACACATGATCCCATCCACATCAACGGGATGGCTGTTGAGCATGTCTCCTGTTTTAAGTGCTTGGGGACCCACAGGAACTCGAGCTGTGTTTAAATGCTTAGGAAACACCACGGTGAAGGCCCCTCTCATTCATGTGTAAAATCTGTCCAAACGGGGGCGACACGTCACAGATGGGTTGTCGTCATAGACCAGGAAGCTAAAACGCATAACCAGGAAACTATAAAAGCATGTGCTTTGCACAGCTCTGGGCAGCTTCTTTTCATTCAACATTCTATGTTGCATTGTCTGTCATCTTGTTTGTATTTCTGTATTAACGCCAGGAATAGCATTTAAGTTCGCCAAAGGCGAAGGGGCTCAAGCAAGCAATTTTAGAGAGTGTGTTCCTCCCTGCACACATTTTATTATGGGTGGGAATACACACTATCTCTGCATTGTTTGTTTGGGAGCGAAGCACCCTCAGTCAGCGTCAGGGCCCAGTGTTGGAGCTCTTGTTCGCCGCATTATGCTAACAACATATGCGTCCCTTACCAGACAGCTTGTAGTCTGTGGAAAGATCGTCATCTTATCTGGCAAATCAATTGCCTAGAAATGTTAGCTGTATTTTAGGACAAATTCTTCCAGAAAACAAGGTCACGCAGTACTGCCTTCAGGCATTAGATCTATGAAAGAAAACCTTGGTTGGATGCTTCACTCTGAGGTGGTAAAGCAGTTATGGAGAATCTTAGGGCAAGCCCAAGTGGGACTCTTCACCTCTCTAGAGACAGCACAATGTCCCCTTTGGTTCTCACTAGATCATCTAGCTCTTTTGCCACTGGATGCCATGGTACAGATTTGGCCGAGGCTTTGTCTGTATGCCTTGTCCGAGTTTTAAAGAGAGTCTGCCAGGATGCAGTATCGGTGCTCTTAGTGGCACAACCGAGTCTGGTTCGTTCTGGCCGAACCGAGTCTGGTTCTCGGATCTTGTGGCTCTCCTGGATGGCTCATCTTGGGAGATCCCCTTAAGAGGGGATCTTCCATCACAGGCAGGGGGAGCCATCTTGCAACCCCGCCCAGAGCTGGGGAGGCTATGGGTATGGCCCCTGAGGGGGCACATCTTGTAGTGTCTGGTCTCTCAACCGAGGTTGTTGAGACCCTCCTCCAATCCAGAGCTTCCTCTGTATGCCCTGAAGTGTAAACTCTTTATTCTTAATGCAGAGACTGCCAGCTGGACCCAGTTAACTGTGCAGTTAACACAGTTTTGGAGTTTTTGCAGGCATGGTTTTCTGCAGGGCTAGCCCACTCAACCATGAAGGTCTATTTGGGGGCAAAATCACATACAGTGGGCAAACAGGTCCTGGTTATACATTTCCTTAGAGGCTAAGGCCTAAGGTACAATCTCACATCCCTTCTAGGGATCTGGCTGTGGTACTAGAGGCCCACAGAGCTTCCGTGAGTCTCTCCAGATCTTTGCCTGCTTTCGGCCTCACAGGTGTGGTCTTGCCGCTACCAAGCAGACTTTGAGTCATTGAATTACAGATGCTATATTCATTGCTTATAAGTCCTCTGGTATTCCCCCACCTAAGGGGAACAAGGCTCACTCTATCCACAGAATAGGCCTCTAATGCCCTTTATGCAGGTGTCCCAATTCAGGACATCCGTGACACTGCGGGATGGTCCACTCCCTTGACATTTGTGGCCTTGATATCGGAGCCTCTTCTGGGTCTTCTGTCCTAATGCCCTAGCTGTGCAATTTCACACAGAGGTCTGGGAAACCTTCAGCATGGTGAAGTGGGCATCTCGTTTCCAAAGAGTTTTAATGCAGCTCGAGGTTATATATGTAACCCAGGTTCTCTAAAGGAAAAGAGATGCTGTGTCGCCAGCCATACTTCCGATGCTCGCTTCATTCATATTTAAAGCTAACCAGAGTTGTGCTGGACACGTGCTTTTAAGTTTCCTGGTTGTGACATCACCCCATCTGTGACGTGTGGCCCCCTGAATGGACGATTTTACACATGATTCAGAGTGCAGAAAAGCTGAAGACATTCCCAAAGCATTTCAACGTAGCATCTTGTTCCCTTCAGGGAACCTGGGTTTCATATGTAAACTTAGAATGACATATACCAAATAGACATTATGGTTGTTTAAATTAATATGTTTAAAGAAAACTGTATGATGTACATAATTTGTATTATGTATGTCAATTGCTGCTTTTTTACACATAGCGCACAATGTAAACATGTTTTGGAGCCATCATCTTAATGTCTCGAACAATTAACTGCAAATAAGTTAAAAAAAGGATTCTGTTACGAATCAGTTTACTTACTTTGATACCAGTCTAAAATACTAATCTCTTACCTAGAGGCAGTGCCCAGAGCAGTGATCCAAGCCTGGAAAATACCCATGAAGAATGAGAAGGGATTTTTCCTCACAATTGCAAAGTAGATACATGGCAGGAATATGGCACCATGGATGATCAGGCCAATGATAACTGTTATCATGTACATGCCCAGCTGCCTAGCCACCACCTCCAGATCTTTAATAGAGATGATCTTCCCACAGATCAGGCAGGCGATTCCAAAAGGCGAGTACCTGAAAGGTGATAATGTGAGTTAATCAATATAAAACAGTGCTTAGCCATGTTAGTTACATGTTACAGGATTTAGAAACTAACCACATGATCATGATAACCAGCCTCATCACTATTTCATTGAGAATGTTGAAGAAGTCAATCATAAGCCTGGCTTTTTCTCCCATCTTGCCCATACAAATACCAAAGGCAATGAAGAATCCAATCAGACCTAGAACATTTCAAAAAAAAAAATGAACCAAATTATTTAAAAAAGGCTAAGATAAGAAGTATCTGTAAATATTCTAAAGTAATCGCCTTACCTAACACATTCATTCCACTCTTGAATTGCAGCGTTTTTTTGTCTTTAAAAATGGGGGGAGGCTTGGTGGCATTAGACAGGTAGTCACCCATGGTGCTATTTATGTCATCAAAATCTGGTTGAACTTCTACTTTCTTTACAACAGTCTGGATCTGTGTATTTAAACATCACTTCATTTTACCTCATTTTATTTAATTGCATAGTTTTTACAGGAGGACATGACAGCAATCAATTTACCTGCTGAAAACATGCCTGAACCAAGTTTTCAGGGAACAGGTTTCTGATAAGGTCAAAAAAGGCATCAAGACTGGACACCTCATCATTTTCTGCACCTTCCCCCAGATTCTCCTTGAGTTTTGGATTTCCAGGATGGATAAGGAGCACAAGGATTACTCCCAACACAGCAGCAATGACAGTAGTGGACATATAATAAATCATGGCTCTAGAACCCAGACGACCACTTGACTTTGCATCCAGACCAGCAAGACCTTGGTTAAGAAAATGTACCAGATTTTTTACATGCCTTGGTTTCATATTCATATATTTATCTAAATGTATACATACATACAATTAATCTAATACTGTAGGTGATAGTAAAAAATATCATGTTGTTTGTCATCCTATGGTTAATAGGTTTGTGGAGGTTTTTGTTACCTGTAATTAAACTGGAGATGATTAGTGGAAGGATGAGCATTTTTAGCATCCTCATTAGAATATCCCCAGGAAAAGCAATTACCATAACAATGTTGTCATCAATTGGAGAAGCAACACGCAGCAGCATGCCAGAAACAGCTCCCAAAATCACACCTATGATGACAGAGTGGCACAGAAAACATTCATGTTGAACCAAAAGCAGATAGTGAGGTTTGACAAACAAATTTATGTTAACAACAAAATTGTCATTTATTGTAAAATTTTGTATTTGGATTTAAATTTGGAGATACATGCTTTTTATCGAATGGCCATAAAATTACTAAATGTAACAAAATTTGAAAAAAATTAAAGCTGTCTTTCCAAAGGTTCCAAAGGCTTAAGAACAACTGCTTAAAAATATGTTATTTGTTAAATTAAGATGTGTACAATAATGCAATATGGTAGGGACATCTATATCCTATATTTAAAGATCATATGTGTAACATATATAAAAAACAATTCATAATTCAAGCAGTAAAGATACCAAATGCACATATGTGCCCAGGGTTAGGCAAAAATACATCAAAATGTATTTCAAAATAAAATACTAAATACCTTAATTTTAAGTGTATCAAAATAAACTACTGTATTTGTGTATTTGAAAAATACTAAAAAATACTTTTACAGGGAAGCATGAAATTTCTTCGCAAACTTGACTGATTAAGTAAAGTGACATTCATCTTTGATGGCAACATCTCTGCTGGAGTCATGCAATAACAGATCAAATATTCACATATCCCTGTGATCTCCCAGTTAAAGTACCGATCAGTTCAATCGGTACAATCGGCAATACTGACTCAATGACAAACAAGCAATTCATAAGACAACTGATGGCACCTGTATTCATAGCAACTAGTTTCTAAGTAATTAATCATTTGATAGTTAATCATAAATATAATATTTTGTGTCAGGCAGTCATTCATCCAATGGTTGAAAAATCTTGATCCTACTAAACAGCTACTTCAATTAGGGAACAATATTCAGCAATCAGATATTTATTTATCAATCATTAAACTCCTATTTGGAAGTTGGATATAAATATATAGCATTTCAACAATTATTTATTAACTATTTTAAATGTTGCCAGAAAGGTAATCATGAAGTAGCAACAGAACTTGCCAAGGAGTATTAACCCAACT
>JBAJNP010006158.1:0-26458 GCA_036877545.1 Yasuhikotakia modesta | reverse complement strand
AGTCATAATTTGTCCTGACTTTGTTGCCAGATAAAAATAATATTTTAGGTCACCTGACAAACAGTGTTTTACAGTGTGATAGGATGTAGTGGATGTTATGTAAATCGCATCACCAGGTGGTCGGTGGATCTCTAGCTGGGGCAATCAACAGGAAATTGTTGGTTTGATTCCCAGGGCTGGCAGAGGATTATGGGAAGGAACCTGCGAACAGAGACATATTGTGATCATAGGGTTGGTTTGTCTGCCAATATCGGGCTTGAATAAGACGCTTAACCCTTAACTGGAGAGATACATATGGTTTCCCATGACTTCATCCAATTTTTATGTGTGTAAGACTGAAAGACACATTTTTATTATAATTTATTTATGTATAATTATTTATATTTATTAATCGTTTTTATTTATTTATTTCTATTATATTTTATATATATCTAATGGACACAAATATGTTTTTAATTGCAGAACATAGTTAAGCTATAATATTTGTAAACTACATAGTTAAGCTACAATTATTCTGCCCATATGAGCTACAATGTTAGTACTGGCTGTTTGTACCAAACTGCCACACTTATGCAAGTTAAATGCTGCATAAAATACAGGCCTGACTCTTAGCCTCTTATTTAAGACCCAGTTAATTTTACTAGCTGATCACAAAGTGCAAACTGCACTACACTAAACTTTTATACATGTGTTTACTAAGCAAGCCAACCAAATCTTAAAAACAAGAATCTTATTTCTCACTGTCTGAATCCAACTTATGCAAGAGCACAGATTGAAAATGTATCTTTATTTGATATTACAAAATGTAATTTCAAAGCTACAAAAATACCCGTTAATGTATTTTATTTCTCGTTCTTACCCCACATCACAGACACTTACAGGAGCCTCACACTGTAAAACAAGCTCAAAATAGGCACACAAATTTCTTAACATGTTTAATGATATATAATGAAACAGATGGTTGAACTGAAATAGGTTGAACGTAACAGCAGCTTACCCAGAACACAGCAAAAATTAGGAAGTTCATTACTCAGATTTCACATATGAAAAGCTGTGACTTTTCCACGGGTCTCCTCTTGCACACAGAGTGTCCCTCTGAAAGCTGCCCATATTTTACCCACTCTGAGGTGACGGAGGGATCTGCCTGGAGGAGAGAAATGAAAAGGATCCGAGTGAAAATTAAATGGCTCCGTCTGGCAGTCAGCTCAGCGGGGGCCTAAGGTTAATCAGAGGGGGTGAGAAAGAGAGAGAGACACCAGGAAGAAAGACAGCAATGCGGACAGACTGGAAAGCATCAGAGAGACAGAAATGGCAAGAGGAGTGACTCGAGAAACAGAGAGTGAGAGACAGATTCAAAAACATACAGAAAGATTCATCAGAATGGAAAGACACAGAGAGAAAACATGTTTAGAGAGGATTGGCTGCCCTCAGAGACCCTTTGAATCTTCTACACAGCATCTGTCTGCGTGTGAGTCAGTGGTACAGAAGAGTGTGTGTGTGTGTGTGTGTGTGTGTGTGTGTGTGTGTGTGTGTGTGTGTGTGTCTGTGTGTAATCAATTTTCAGCTACTAGTTATTCTGTTTATGGTGAGATATTTTCCTTCAAAAAACGTACAAAACACAATTTTTAATGCAGTCTTTTTTAAAGTGCTTACCAGACAGTTTTTGATAAATACATACCTACCTGTGAAAGAGGTTTTGTTTTACTCGACTTACTTTGTGAAACACTATTGAACAGTACAATCACACACACTCTTATTTCTTCTGCAGTGTGAAAAAAGATATTCCTTTCGCTTATTGCACAAAGTCTGGTCAACTTACAGCTAGACTCAGCGTGGGCAGCTGAAGCCGATGAAGGCTACATATCCTCAATGCAACAGATTAGAAACAGAAAGCTGAGTAGTCAGAAGCCATTATTAACAGTTTAACTCGGCGCAAGCTTCTGAAATCAAGGATATGCAGTATATTATATGCGACTAAGAGGATCCATTTGTTGTAATGTCTTTTTGCTTTATATATGGGTATATGGGTCACTCTCAATACAGAAAGCTTTCAATACTGTTGGAGGTCTCCACAGAGAGGCTACATCACCTCAGGATTAGACCCTTTTGCTTCTAATGCTCTATCAGGGCTTCTCAATGAAAGCATTAAGGAAGAGTTAAGTTTATACGATTTTTCTATCAGCTTTAAAACTTAGCAGGGGTGTTCTGCATCTCCACAGAAAAGCAATTTCACGCTTCATTCCAAGATCTAAAACACTACCTTATTGAAATGAACTCTATTACACACAAAGACATGAAAACTAAGCATGTAAGCATGTTAAAACGAATTATTATTAGTACAAAAGTAGGCTAATGTGATCCATAAAATCGGTAAATACCTGGATAAATCCAACTTGCACCTAAAAATGAACTTTTACCTGTTTAATTTCATTCCACGTTTAGTAGTTTTGCTGTTCTCTGTAAACATTTATTTATTATTTCCTAATTATTTTTTAATATTTTTATTTTCACTATTATTTCTTAGATATTATTAAAAAACAAAATTAATGAAACAAATGAAACAAAAACGAAATTTACTTTCTACATTCAGTTAATCTTTGTATTCTACTGCCCTCTTGTGATTTGAGGTTAAACTACAAGCCCAATATAATGGCTTGAACGTTTATATAATAATACAGCCTATACATATCCTATGTAATTAACATGCATGCATTTGCATTTACGTTACATTTATGCTTTGGCAGTCACTTCAATCCAAGGTGACTTGCAGCTCATTCAATGCATACATTTTATCAGCGTTCCCTGGGAATCAAACCCAAACGATTGCGCTACTAACTGAATGGTCTACCAGTTAAGCTACAGGAACACAACGACATTACATTGTCAACGTACCAAACCTTTACAGTTTTGCACAGTACTGCAGTAGTGATAGAACAGAAATACTATTTCTATAAGGGGTGAAATCTAAAGTTGTGTAGGGACTTGTTTATGGAATCAACAAAAATGTAATTGAATAAGATTTAATGAGCAACCAAACACCGTAAAAGGCTAAATGGATAGGCGACCATATTACTGACATTATAAAAAGTGTGCATTAAATATCTACTGCATCTGAGCTTTGTTCATCATTTGCTGAATTTTTAATGCCACATTTTGATCGGTTTTATGAACGGTTTTATTTCAGTTTTACCCATTAAAGGGCGACAGGGTGCATTGTCACCACTAGATGGCAGTCATTAATAATAAATGAAGAACACGAATAGAATAGAATAGAATAGAATAGAATAGAATAGAATAGAATAGAATAGAATAGAATAGAATAGAATAGAATAGAATAGAAAGAATATGAGACATTTTAAATTTACATCAATAGTTCACATCAATATGTAAAGTCCCGTAGATGTGACTCTTATATGCATTACACAGTTACTTTTGTTGACAATTTACAATGATAAAAAAATAATCTTCCAAGTTCTTCAGAGGGAATCAGCTCATGTTTTTTTTTCAAATATGTTGTGATGTGGTGCATTTAATAAATGTAAAAGATCCAAAGTTATTCCGAAGACCGAATTCTTGCACCTTACAAACTACAGAAGTTTGGCTCTCTGACACACCATGAAACCTGCTGGTTGAGTTTACTATAAATATATTAACATAGGCCAAAACTAATATAACTGTCTAATATGATTTACTTACCACTCCAGTCCCCATAACAGGCAACAGTCATTAATAAATCACATTAATTAAATTAAAACACTGTGAACCTCTTGGTTTCTCTGTTTGTTTCAGAATGATGTACAGCTGTTGTTTCCGCCCTTGTATTGTTACAGCTTATAAATCATTTCGTGCAATGACTCAAAGATGTGCAACTTTCAACCAAAGACAAAAACAAAAAGGATGTTCCATTCTTCAGATATAAATATTTACTGTGAACGGCCAACCTGGAATACCACGTTTATTTAGCTATAAGAGTTTCAGAAAAACACGGTTTCTTATATTCTTGTATTTTGAAAAGTATTTAAAGCTACTTCTTATTAACTGATATAAAAAAACAAGATAAAACAGTGATGGTGTGATTACATTAAAAAAAGTTAAGCAGAGCACAATAAAACTTTTATTACATTTATTAATCCTAACAGATCCTTACAGTGGATATCATGGGAAAATGAAAGGCTTTACACATATTTATAAGTTTATTGCCACCGGCACTATAAACGACTGCAGAAGCTGTTTTTATAATGACACAATTCTGCGTTGTGTGGCAACATGTCCCTAGACAAGCTTAGACAACTTACATAGAAACGCGCTCGTTCTGTCGTTTCGTGTCGCGTCGTGTCGCGTCGTGGGTAGACTACAGTACACTGCTTAGCTCTACTTGTATTTCACATCAAAGGGACATCGCACAAGTTTCAACAGTTCAGTGGTGGGAGGCTACCACTTCCTAAAAAGATCCCTCCAATACACCAAACAAACACTCTTACCCTCGGATGTTGCATATTTCCATTAACTCCTCTATGGACAAAAGCCGTTCAATGGCGTTGATTTTCGTTTCGTTTAAGATCTTCTCGTCCCGGGACATATCTATAAACAACCTTCTTTGGGCTGTAGTTGTGTTAACTTCACTGGTTTGCTCTGCGTTCTCACAAATAACAGGATTTGTTCATTCTGCTGCCCTAGATGCGGAGGGGAGATACAATATTAAATGGAAATTTGACGATTTAACGATAACGTTTGAAGCAGAAGTGGAAACGAAAGGATATATAGGACTTGGCTTGTCACCCACAGGTGCAATGGCTTCTTCCGATGTCGTGATAGGTGGCGTGTTTAACGGAAGTCCCTACCTTGTGGTAAGAGAAAACGCATCTGAGGTTTGGACTGCAACTCTTACCCGCTCTTATCCTAGAAACAAGTATTTAATGCTATAGAAGTTATACACATTTTCTTAAGTGCAGTTTGTTCTCATATAAGAAATATCTACTGCATCTGAGCTTTGTTCATCATTTGCTGAATTTTTAATGCCACATTTTGATCGGTTTTATGAACGGTTTTATTTCAGTTTTATCCAAGGGAAACTTGGATAAAACTACATATAATATAGAATATTTTGATTTATCTTTATTATAAGATTGTATAAGCAGTTTGTTCTACAGGCCGCATTACAGAATGCAGATATCTGTCTAAATATTCAATATATATATCTTGAGTATCATGCACATTATGTCTAATGTTATGTTTATACCCACACCAGCCAGTCATCTATGTACAATATAGTCTGTGTATGATCCATAGCATAATCATAGATAATCATAGATCATAATCATAGATCACCAATATTGTGTTTTGTAAATGCGCCATTACTGCTTTTTCTCCAAAACGTTCACATAATTGTGTTTGAATGTTTTGTAGAATATTTTGCCAATGCATCTGACCAAACATTTGGTCAAACCGATTAGTAAATCTAACCACATGCAGAACCAAACCAAACGCTTGACCCTATTGTTTATGATTCAAGAATTCTATCTTGGTTTCTTTGCTCAGGACTATTATACCGACTCGAACAGAAAGGTCCATAAGGACTCACTGCAGAACTACCGGCTGCTGTATGGAAGAGAAAATGACACACATACTGTACTGGCTTTCAGCAGAAACCTCCAAACCTGTGATGATAATGACAAAGTCATTACGGTAGGTTTCACTTTTGATGTTTTCACATAACAAATTCAAAGTTGCCATATCTGTATTTTCAATTTCACTTGTTTATTGTCAAACACACACAAAACACTTTTTTTCCCTTGTGACTATGTAAACAGACATGAAGTACATATAAACACAATTCTAGGAACTATTGTGTATAATGCCATCTATATACAAGATATTATTTTTGAAATATGTGTAGCCCCAGGAATATAATTGAAACAAAATTAAGAGTGAATGTCAAAACATGTTTCTTCCCAATTTCTATTTATCTCCCCTTGTTGCTATTTAATTTATTTGTTTTATATAATTTTGGGAGTTTGCATCTATTCCCTTATGCTCTCAGTCATAATTTTAATTGAAACTCGCTGTCTTTTGTCCAGGGGAAAAAGCAACAGTGCAGTGTTACATTGGGGAGAAACTAAATTCTCTAAACTGTTGTCTAATTATTACTTATATAGGAGGTCTATTGCCCATGAGTCTGTAATTGCCCACAATTTGTCACCGCCCAGGGCAGTACGGTGAAAGTGATCTGGGCGTTCCATACAGAAGACCTGGGAGAGTCAGGACTGGTCTACCATGGAATGAACAGGGGAAGAAAGAGCCTGCGATTACTTAATCCTGGAACCAGCTCCAACATCCCAGCAGGAACAGCATTCTTTGACCTTCAGAACGAGAAGGTGAGAAAAGTGCATTTGCCAGACCATTGGAGCCTTTGATTTGCTGAGAGTGAAGGGGTGTGGCTTAACTACAGGCCATGCCGTTCCTACTGTTCTGTCTATTTTTACATGTTTAAATCAAGGTTTTTTGAACTGTTTTTGATATAAGTGGTTACATATGAGTCTCTTTAAAATACAAAATCCTGCTGATTTTAAATGAAAACAAGGCATTCTTTCTGCCTGCAGAATACAGAAAACACCAGATTCTGAGGAAGTGTACATTTTATAACCTTCATGTACAACAAACAGGGAACATTTATGTAG
This sequence comes from Yasuhikotakia modesta, assembly GCA_036877545.1. Lineage (NCBI taxonomy): Eukaryota > Metazoa > Chordata > Actinopteri > Cypriniformes > Botiidae > Yasuhikotakia > Yasuhikotakia modesta. Next base: position 19,781 of record JBAJNP010006158.1, on the reverse strand, counting down.
GAAACTAACTAGGAAACATGATTAATGAAAGCCGGAAGTCCACATTTTCCAATTATCTGCCATTGTTCCAATGAAACCCTGCTCTTTGTCTGTTTTGTGACTAGTTAAAATCTTGGTTCTCTGATGTGATAATGGTACAATTTTGAAGACATTTTCAAGTATTGCAGGTTCCTGTACCAGAAAAGGATACAACTTACTGGTGTCGAATATTTAAATTTCCAGAGATGAAGAGGAAACATCATATCATCAGAGTGAGTAAAATGGATTTAAATAGCTAAATATGTTGTTAAATATACACTTATATTATAACATGTAAATATTGGGGTACTCACATATTACCCACATGACCACTTAAATCTACATGAGCACTACAGTTTAATGTAACATACACAGCATACAGCATACACACTGACCACTAGGCCACAGCTACATACCCTTATGGGGCAGTTGTGTTCTACTGGTTAAGGAGTATGGCTTGTAATCAGTGGGTTGTTGGTTCGATTCCAGCGCCAGCAGGTAGCAATTGAGGTTTGTTTGTTTGTTTATTTTGTATTAGATTTGTTTTGTTTAGATTAGTTTTGTTTAATGCTAAAACTAAATTAATCTAAATTACTAATCTGTTTTTCTTTTAACGTCTCATTAATTTGTCTATTCTTCTCTGTCAGTTATTTTGCTGGGGTGTTATCTGTGTGTTTTTATCTCTTGTTTCTCTCTGTCTGTATCTCTGCCTCTGTTTTATGTCTCACCTGCTTATTATTGTCTTCTGGAGCTGCTATTTAGATCAGACAGCTTACTGAAATTGATCTCTTTGTAGTCTGGATGAATGAGTCTTGTAACTGTGCTTTTCAAGTTGTCCTAATTGGAGACAGGATAGGTCATGCTGAAAGACTTTAATCATATGATAAAATGCCACAATTATGTTTCATTCTGTTAGACCAATTTATCAGATAGACTAACCTTTAATTAACTGATCATGCAGTCATTTCCCTAATTTGATCTCTATGGCTACAGTATCGTGTTTTGTGAATGATATTATCCCTGCACATGCAGAAGTGAGAAGTTTCCAGTATGAATGCAACCCATTTAGTTAACTGAAATCTGTTTAGCATATAGTGTAGTGTGCTGAATACAAAGATGCTACAGTGAACAGACTTACACAGCCTGTGTGAACCTTTCACATCCTCATGGTCACTGTATGTGTTCATGTGATATATTTAAGATTTCAGTCATGCAATTAGTCAAGTAGCCTCAACTAACAAAAGTGTGTGTGTGTGTGTGTGTGTGTGTGTGTGTGTGTGTGTGTGTGTGTGTGTGTAATGTTTATATAAATTAACCCCACTTTCACCCAGGTTAATTTATAGTTCCAGGCTATGATGTCAGCTGCCAGCAGCTGCCCCATAACTGCACCACTGTCTGAATATTTCCTGCTCTGTTTCCTCCCGGTTCTATGGAGCAGATGTGTAACTGTCAAACAGCAACAGATTTTCCAGACACTGTACTCTCACTGTCTATATTGAGCCTGTATTGTCACTGTCCAGATAAAGATCTTGCAGTCATTGTACGCTTTCCATTAAACTGCTCATGGTTATGCAATGACTGAAGAGGCTGTTTGAGAATTCTGTGTGGTCTTAATTTGATTTTTAAATGGAAAAAAATGGATGTTCCCAAACACACAGATTTACTTACGGAGTGATTTTATTGTGTGTGAATGGTTGGCTAAGAATATTTACGCTAATAGCCTCACATGCAAAAATACTTGGACTACTTGCTTGGGATAATTGTATGTTATTGTTACTTACCATAAAGCTAATTAATTGGGAATACCCCTAAACCTGAGAATGATTCTTGAGCCAATTGCATAACAGCATTAGTGGATTATCAGTGAGTATCAGTGATTTCTAAGGCAAACTGTTCATTACTATAACTTCTACCACAAAAGTATATATATATTATGGTATATATAATAATACCATTATACAAAAGCTATAATGAAGGTCTGAATCTGCGATAGGTAGATGGGTCAGGCACTAAAATAGTTAAATAATCTATATCAAAACATTTGCCCAGAATGGTTCCCAGTGATTAAATAGAAAGAGAAATGGAAGAGAAATATAGGAATGTTTGAATATTTATTCAGCCACTGTTTGGCCCCGGGTCCCAGTGATTTAGTCAATGGCCCCTGGAGGAGCAGGACACAGATCACTCTGTTGGAAATGCTTTTATTAGGACATTCCAGCAGAAGAAACCCACTGTGAGGAGAAACAAAATTCCATAATCCCCTACTTCCTATTCCAGAGATATCCGAGCTTGTTTTAACCCACACACACATGCACACACACACACACACTTTGAATGGCTGATTCCTGCTTTATCAATCAGTTAGTTTTCTAGTTTTAAATTTACCATTGTAATTCACTGTATGCATAATGCCCTATGTAAACTGTATGTTTTTGTATTGCTTGTTTATCTGTGTTGTGTTTGCAGATAGAGCCATTGATTCATAAGGGTCATGAGAATCTGGTTCATCACATTCTGCTGTATCAGTGTGACAGTGAGCTGAACAAAAGTGAGATCAACAGGGAACATGAATGCTATCACCCAAACATGCCGGACTCTTTCTTTACCTGCGAAACCATCCTGTTCGCCTGGGCTATTGGGGGAGAGGTGGTCTTTTGCATTTTTATATTAATGCTAATAGAGACAGATAATATGCAAGACTCTAGAAAACATAATAAATACAAATATTTAAAAAAATATATTGATTAATCGCATTAATATGTTCTTGGTATTGAGTTAAAAGTGTAAATAAGTGTCCTGTGGCTAAGTTGGTCAAGTATTGTGTGTGTGTGTGTGTGTGTATTTTTATAATTATTAGATATGATTATTTATATTATATACCATATAAGTGTAGATATACACACACACACACATATATATATATATACGTGAGCGCTATATATACACTGACAGATAGTTTTCTCAACCCTCTAACAGTTCAATGTATAATACATGTAGTAAATACTTAATACATAAGTATTTGTATCCATTATAGGGCTTCACCTATCCACCACATGCTGGAATGTCTATAGGAACCGCAATAGATCCAGTCTTTGTACAGATGGAAATTCACTTTGATAACCCGTCTTTACAAAGAGGTACTGCCAACACCAAAACTACTACTCCCCAACAATACAGCCACCCAGCACATAAATACGTGTTTTAAATAAACATTTTATTTTGTATTTTGTTTGGTTTGTAACATTTGTATGTATTTTGTATGCAATATTTAATATACTTCATATATAGAATTTATATATCTTAATATATCTATTTAATATATAGACTTCACAGTATGCTAGTGTTTCCTATAACTAATCATTACTAGGGTGAAAAATGATACAGTGTTAAATCACAAACATACAAAAACATGCCCAGTGTGTTGGTCTCACCACAGGGATGGTGGACAGCTCAGGTCTGCGTCTGTACTACAGCTCCGATCTGAGGCTTTATGATGCCGGGGTCATCGAGACAGGAGTGTGGGTCAGTCTCTATCACATGCTGCCCCCAGGCATGCAGGATTACATTACAGAAGGACACTGCACACAGGAGTGTCTTCAAGAGGTGGGGTTAAAAGCATAAATGATTGTATTTAGTCTCCTCTTAAGCTTTAGTCTCAATTTAAGTCTCCACTTAAGCTATGTTCACACCACCAGTGATTTTAATGCCAGTGGGTATTTCTAGTTCTTAGTTCTTAGTTCTGATTGTCCTGCTAACTGTAAAAAAATTCCACTACCGTTGGCTGTCACTTGACTTGTAGAGCATTCCATTAGCAGCGCAAAGGTTGTGGGTTCGATCCCAAGGGATGCAACTACTGATAAAAAATTAATAAATGTGACTCTTTTTTAAAGTCATTAAGCAGTGAGATGCCCAGTGGAGTTCATGTGTTTGCTGTCTTGCTTCACGCTCACCTGGCAAGCCGGGCGATCAGAGCCCGACATTTCCGGCAACAGGTCGAGCTGCAGCCACTGGCCTCAGATGACCAGTTTGACTTCAACTTCCAGGAATTCCAGCCACTCAGTGAGGAAAGACTCATTTTACCTGTGAGTCGCAGTTCATTTCAGTATTAAAGCTTTATTATGGCTTGAGACTTAATCATATTTCAGCATCACACTTGGTAAAGCTCCTTCTGAGGGTAGCATAAAGTGTCTTAGCTTAGCTTAAATAAAGTCCTCATTTACAACCCCAATTCATTCACAATATGTACATTATAATATTTACTCTCTTGCAGAACAGAAAAGAAGAGGTTTAGTCTGATGTTAACAGTTGACAGTCAGCATGAATGAAATAATGACTGTACCATTCACATTCATTTTATAGACAAGGGTATTGTGTTACATCTTTCTTTGTGGAGTACTGGAAAAGATATTAAAAGTTTAGAATAATATCACATACAGTTAACTTAATTTAAACTTGCTTTTTAAAATGTTTTGAAGACTTAGCTTTGGAACTTAGTAATGTGTAGTTGAATGTATGTATTTTAGCAGTAAAGAGTAGTTATTGCAGTTACTGCAATTGACCTACTGTGTCTTATCCAAGTACATTGTATTGCATATAAGTGGTGTAATAAATTCAATATGTACAGAGGGCTCTTTCAGAAGCCCTTTGTATATCTGTAGGACTTGTGTCTATTTAAATAGGGCCCACAGGAAAGAGGTGACTCATGTGTAGGCTGTGACTTGTTAACTTGTTGTGGTTCTAATGGTTTATACTTTATACTACCGTTTATACTAGTATTTCACAGTAGTAACTGCAACAATGTAATGGATAAGCAAATGTTTTTTGTAATTGTAACTCCAAATGTAATCGTCTTAGGGGGATTCTATAATCACAGAATGCAGATATAACACTAAAGACAGAGCGAACATGACATGGGTAAGATAAAGTTCATAAAACTGTTTTTTCACACACTGTGTGTGTGTGTGTGTGTGTGTGTGTGTGTGTGGTGTGTGTGTGTGTGTGTGTGTGTGTGTAACTTATAGCCTTAGTAGACAGTTCACTATCACACACTTTATAGGTTGCCTAAAAACAAATGTTAAAAATCAGCATTACATTCTATAATGTTTCAAAAATATTACATTTGCCTTAGCCTTAAATCTAAAACAGTATTTAAAACCTATCCATATTCTGAATCTGATTAAGGGCTTTGTGGGTTTAATCAACCAAAAAAACTGCATGCTTTAGTTCAGACATCTGAACGTCTGTGTAGATCAATCTAGCCACTGTCATCTGTCTGCACCCACACAGTCAGTGAAGCTCAGTAGCCTCCTGACATATTGGGCTGAGAAACAGCGCTGCTTTTTCTCTGTAGACTATCCATAACCGTCATGACCAAATCACTGGCGGTTTGGATTCTAATATAAGAGGTTGAGATACAATTGCTGCTCAGTGCTTGTCGGTTTAACTTTGTCAAGTACGTAACATCAACAGTGTTTTAGATGTTTAATTTTTGGTGTCACATATCGAGATCTCGACCCTGGTTATGTGCTGTTTTGTCTCCACAGGGAGGTCTCAGTGCTCAGGACGAGATGTGCTTGTCGTACCTGCTTTACTATCCCAGGGTCAACCTTGCCAGGTGTGAGAGCTTACCTGAAATCACCGGCCAGCTGAAATTTATTGGGGTTAAAGAGATTCAGGAACCTGTTACGTAAGTACCTGTAGGTCCTAGTAAACTGTGTCTTTGTTAGTGGCAAAGGAAATCAGAAATGTATACCATCTACATTATGATGTGAAAAATGCAGATTAAGTTTATAGATTGTTGCAGGTTATGATAGAATATGTTATGATAAAAAAAATCAGAGGTGGCAAAAAGCAGATTTCTGAAAAATACCTTAAAGTTGAATTTTAAAGAAAGAGAGAATTCTATATTAATAAGAGATTCAAAATCAAGAGAAAACAAGAAGAAAAAGAAAAGAAGGAGAAAAAATAAGGGAAAAATGACTCAGAATAAAGCAAACAAACTCCACACAGCAACATGTTAAGCTTAAAAATTGGTTTTAAAGTTGGTTGTTGGATTTAAAATGTTTAAATGTCACATTTACCCTCTACTCAAACCAATGAAATTTGATGTTTGTTGGGATGTTTGTAAACCAAGTTTAAAAACCTGGTTTAAAACAAACGTCCCGTTTGTTTACATGAAGTGTGTCGTCACCAGAAACTCATAATATGTCCTGCCAAACAATTATATGATCAAATGATGATAAATTGCTCTTGTTCTAATGTCAGCTAAAGAGCTTTAGAAGAACATATGCCATCTTGCCTGTATCATTCCATCAGAAAGTACAAATTGTTTGTCTGACCCTTTCAAACATCTGGTATGAGCGTTGTAAAATGTGTTTGTCCCATTCTAAGAAGACTCAGGAGACCTAAAACGCATAGACATTCTAAAACCGCAAGCTTGGCCTCTTAACAGATCGCCTGACAGATTGGATTAAATCTGGTTTGTACTTGTTGCAAGTTTAGTCAATTCCTATAAAATGTTTTTGGTGTTTTAGTTAAAATGTGACACATGATGCTAAACGACACTAAACCATACAACACCAAAACATGCCATCTGTGGGCGTCATAGTTGATAATGCAATATTTAATATATGTTACATAACCTTGTTTAATTTGTTTATTAAGGTTATGTTGGCTCTCCAGCGGTCATTTTGTAAGATTAGTATATCTTGGATTGTTTAAACAGGGATTAAATCTGTCTAAAACATAGCTTTAGTTGGTGAAGCCGTATGTGTTGCATTCCCAGGGAACTACTGTGGTCATTCCCCTTAGGACTGTGTTGCTAATGTTTTGTGTAAATTCCTCCCACTGGTGTGTGTGGAAAAAGAGTCAACAGAGCTAGAAGTGTGTTTTGTTTATGTCCCCACACGTTTGTTTGTGATTTTGCGTGTGAGCAGGCTAATGTGCGGTTTGGATGGATGTGGGGTGTGCGTACATCTAAAATGAGGAACATCTGAGGAGCCCTGCTAGTGGGGTGTGTTTATTCAACCCCCTGAGGCTCTGAGCTGTATTTTGCTCAGATGCTGGAAAAGGAGGGATTTTAAAGGGATAGATCTGGCAACCTAAACAGATGTTTCAAAACTCTCCCCCCAAGCGCCCTCTGGCTTTTTATCTCCATCCTTCTTTCTCCAACATCCAAATTATACTGAAGGAAATATTGTGCCCTTAGGATTGTCTTTGATCAGTGAATTCTTATACCCTATAGCATGTATAATTTGAGAAATATGGACAGAATTTATAGGTTTAAGATTAATGTCAACATTTTCAATTGAATTAAAAAAAATCAAATCATTACCTAAGTAGCATAATAGCAAAATAGATAAATCAACTCAATTATTAACTTATAATTAATGTAAAGTCAGACTTTCAGACATTTGGATTATTATGTAAAGTAAATGTACATGGCACACCAAAAAAAAAAACAAACCTTTTGTTTTTCTCTTTGAAGAACGTGGCCCTTTGTAATTAAGAGTCCCAAGAAGTTTAGCAATCTGTCCTTCACGGAGGCCATGGATAAATACAGGTGGACAAAGAAGAAAGGAAAAGCCTTTAACGAGGTTGTACGGAAGCTTCCAATGAACATCCGCTGTTCCAAAATGGGCCAGGATGAGTGGTCGGTGGGTGGCTATGCTGTATATCTTACATTACAGTTATTCATTATGTTGGCATGTTTATCCAAAGACCACAATAGGGAAAACTTTAACCTCTTCAGCTCTGGAGCATATTTAGAATTTTTTACAGAATTAGGCATTCCAGAATTTGAAAGAGTGCCCCACCCACATACTTTAGAATAAATTGATAACACATGGGTGAAATTTTTCATATTATTTATTTTTACAATATTGTGATAAACACAGACAAAAAGTCAGATTTTTAAATAAAGTTTTTATTTGATGTGTGATTTGTCTGGTGAGTGCTATAAATATGAAATATGAACATTATTCGTATGATTTTTTCAAGAGGGTGTGGTTGCGGATGTACAAATTTAGACCATATTATTTTCCTTTATGTAACATTAATGCAAATGTCATTGGACTTGCAAAAAAGCAGAGGTTCTACACTTTCCAAAAATGCCATATATATGTAGATATGTGCTTCACAGTTTATAAATTATTAAAAATAACATGATAACCCCTCCACAGACTTACATGTGGGTCCGAGAGCATGGCCGGAGCTCAACAGGTTAAAAGCCAAGCTATAGTTTATATTACACCTTTACATGTCTAAAAAATGTGAATTAGAACATATATACTTACATAATTACTTTAAATTTGTTATTTCTCTCTGTCTCAGATTCAAGGCATGAGTGTCTCTCCCCCCGAGCTAAAGTCCGAACAGCCTTCCGTTGCTGTTGTGGCCTGTAGGAATGTCTCAGACTCCCGGTGTGAAAGTACCTGTGCTGTGTTCCTCACTGCATGCCTCCTCATAATACGGAGCCACTTACACTTCTAATGTCTGCTGTCATCTCAGCTCTTATCTTAAGCATACGTTCCACAGGGCCACAATGGCCCCCACAGGACCCAGTGTTTACCAGCATCTATCACAACATGGCATTGCAATAAACAGCACAGTGAAGCTGATTTTTACCTCAGAGACGCTGAGGACTGCATTGGATTGAAGGTGCTATTGTCACCTTATGAACCCATTCATATATCTCATAGAATTTAATTTGGTCTGTGCGCACTGCAGTCTCAAAAGCCTCTTTAAACTTCTTCAAACTTATACTGTAAATCATCTGAAGACTGGTAACACTCCTGCACACTACAATTTGCATCTAACCTGTTATGAGTTGTGATCGTTTTGGGACTAAATCCTCTGGAAATTTTGTGTCAACCTTGTTTCATATAAAATGTTTTATCATCCAATTTACTACCCTGAGAGTAAGCATGCATACTTCATACAAAAGTGATGTAACACTTTTCTCTTACTGTCCTCACACTGTTAAAATATTATAAAGTTAAACCTGCACTTAAAATTTACTAACACATGTAAAAGCTTTTAGTGAAGAGTTCTGTTCCTCTCATTATAAGCTAATTATGTGTTTCATAAATAAATGCTGGCATTGTTTTTAACACTATAAAAGTTTATTATGCTGTCTGTGTCTCTTAAGCAATAAATGTATATTTCTTATTGTGGAATTCTTTAATTAAAGGACAGACCGATTCTGTTATTTTGTTTTTAATAATGCTTTATTTAATTATGTCCCTTTAAAAAAATCATAGACAAACATTTTCTATAAGCAACAATAAAACAGGATAAGTGACACAGCCTGATGTTACAGTTTTCAGAAACATTGGTAATATTCTAAAGGCTTGTGGTAGTTTTAGTGTTGTTACAAACAAGGTATTGTACTGTAAGTCCGCTGTTACTGCTTAGAAGTCCCTGGTACAGCACAGAACATCTCTTGCTAAGGCCTCAGGGCTCTCACACACACCAAATAACACAAATGTGTGCCACAGAAATGTTTCCTTCTCTTCTTCCGAACTCCTTGAGACCGGCCCCAAGATGTTCTTTGAGGATCTGATAGAAGACCGGTAAGATTTGTTTCTTATTTACGGCTTTCAGGGGGAGCTTAAACCAAGATGGCACTAATGAAGTGCCGTGATTCAAAACTGCTGGAAAAGATGGAAAATAGTACCACAGCCACCAGGCTGGAAAAGAGAGAAAGAGGAAAAGTGTTACCTCATGGAGAGCTTACAACATTACAGTCTGTTGGAATGTCTTTTATGTTGGTGTGATTCATGAAGTTTTGTCCAATGGTGATAGCATATTAAAAACAGAAAGAGGCATCATGGATTCAAACATGAGGCAATTGCAGAAGGTTGAGAGGTTTATAGTGTATGAGGAAGTCAATTATGTAAAACGAGGACAATAGCATTTGGTTTGAAGATTTTCAGCTGTTGTCAACTGGAGCTGTGAAAAGAGTTTTTGTGACCAAGCTTTTTCAAGCTTTATTGTGGGAAAACAGATCGTCAACAGAAATGCTGTAACGCTGGTTTAGCCACATTATACAGACCACAGCCGAAGTTAGTACTGGTCTATCAATGAATGAAATGAAAATGAAATGAAAAAACACAATGAGCATTTATTTATGGTTGTGTGTTTGATGGACAGTCACATTTGAACCAGAGGTAGTTGTCTAGTCCAGTTGATCTGTTCCAGTCTAAGACAAATTTTACCTGAGATTTAGATCCGTATAATGGAATATCACAGACAGAGTATTGGGAAAGCTAACACATCATGCAGTGCCAAGACAACTGGTTTTGTTTCCATTTGACCAGGTCTACCAGGCTGTGGAAAAACCTGCTGTCATCAAAAAGTTAAAAAGCATGTCCAACCAACTGGTTTGAAAACATGTTGTATTATTATTGAATCATTAATGCTGCTTACTTTATGTTTAGGCATGTAGCAGATGTTTTTATCCAAAGTGACCTACTGTACCATGTGAGGAAAGCAATAGAGCTATATATCAGACAATAACAGGAAAAGTGCTGTACAAAGTTACAGTTACAACATTTTTTAACTGTTAACTGTTGTGGAACTGTTTTATTTATTTATGTTATTTACTGAAGTAGGGAAGGCAGTAAATATATTAAATATTCAGATTCACGTTTCTTGAATACTGTGAGGGATTAGGCTGACCAAACAGAGTTTGGAAGATTATTACACAGGCAAGGAATTAAGATGAATGACCGGAGAGTGAATATTATTTTTAATGATTAATTTTTTAAGATTTTATGCCTTTTCATGCTCCTGCTAAATTGCTTCCAAATACCAGAAGATGTTAATTTCTAACACAGCCAGCAGAGAGCAGTGTTTGCCATGAATGAAAAAATCACATCGTTCCTTTCCGTGACAGCATCATTTTCTGTAGTCTGATTTGGAAAGGTGATAATTTATTGCCTTATCTATTAAAATGAGCGGCTTTTTGATATTGTCTTAGTGTAATACAAGTCCCAAACAGTAGCATGGTATTAACATGTTTTTGAATCATAGTACAATGGTAATGCTATAATTTTGACATATACCACAGTGCCATGTGAACTTAAAAAGCATACTATAGGTTGCTAAGGACACAGTCACTGATAACTTTGCCATTAATTGGTTGGATATAAGAAAAAGTAACTTTTTGGTCATTTTGTTTTGTCTCATTCACAAACTTAATTCAAAGCCCTCTGCTGTTGAACACTTATAAATGGCAAACCCATTTAAGTCTTTTAACACATTCTGTCCTCCCTCGTGTACAGTCTTCGTGTACTAATGCTAATTCGGAATGACACCGGAAGCCAGAATATTCAGCTAAAAATATTTTATACGTCACTCTTAGTTTAACTATGTTACAAAATGGCATGTCAAGGAATGAAGGGAATTTGTCCTTGAACAACTGACTAAGACTCTTTGTTTAAACAGAACAGCTGCCTCATCCAATCAGCATCCTGGAAGCTTATAATGTAGGATTAGATTTATCTAATGATTATATGACTCTGGAATCCAGAGTTTGAGTTGAAGCATACTCTAAACCGCTCTGTTGCTGAGACACACTGTTTGTCTCCTAATCTTGGTTTCTTCATTAAGAGTTTCAGGCCAGAATTCAGAATGTAACTAGAGAACTGTTCTGTAGTTTGAGAACACTTTGACCTAAATATCCCACAGCCCAACCAAGCATTTACTGTTTTCCAGTAAATGGAACAAAAGCTTGAATTCAGATTATTGAAGACTGGAAAAACCATGACTTAATACCATTAAAGATCTATTTTAGTCTGTTTAATTCAGTCTGATGATTAAACCAAATGTTTTGAACCTAAAATGATTTGTCGCAGGTATTCCAAAACAGTGGACCTGTCAGAAAAGCAACTGGTAATTTAGTTTAGGGGTTTATATTTAAATCTCTGATTTATGACTGCAGACATCTGTATCTTGGCAAATCTGAGCTCAGTCTGAAACTAAGACAATCTCAAAACACAATCTCAGGTGATACATCTGAGAAGCATGTGACGTTTTTGTGCTCTAAATTTATTGTGGCCCAGGAAAAACAAATGAGGCACTATAGAGTTCTCATCTGTGAACCAAATCTTAAGTAACTGATTACATCTTTGTTTTCCCCACCAGAACACTTTAAATCAGCACTCGTCCTTTTGCATTTACATGTATTCATTTGACACTCACTTTATCCAACTTACAGTAAAATTAATGTATACATTTTTTTAATCAGTATTGGAATTCCCTGGGATTGAACCCACAACCTTTGCGCTGCTAATGCAATGCACTACCAGTTGAGCTACAGGAAAATCGTAGCTCAGCTTTGAATTAGTCTAGTTTGATTCGTCCTGTCAGATTCTCACTAAAACATGTGGGCCAAACGCCCTCCAGTGTTCTGCCAACCATATTTTCAACAAGCTGCCAACCCACAGGAAATACATTTCTGTATTTATCTTTATCCAGAGGGAAAGGAAATAACTTAAAACCAAAAACTACAACTCTTGTTAGAAACATACATTCCTTCACTGCCCAATAAAACAAATCAAGCTAATACATTCAGACCAGAGGATCCACAACATTCTGTCAAATTCACTGAAACCTCAGAGGAATGCAAACTTTACTTTGGAACACGCGTGTTGTCCGTGTCTGTGTGTGTAAATGTTGTGCGTTTGCTCGTGAAAGGGCATATTTCAACACTGTTAAAACACAACTGAGAGGCCTCAGAAACTTGGTACATGAGGGCAGGGAGCTATTGAGTTAAGTTTGGGCTAGCGCTAGTCAACTCTGGGGGAGCATTTGGAGGTCCAGGATTCCTCTCATGTCTGTAAGGAATGTGAAACATTCAAGGTGCCAACGTTTCTGACGCACATGACTGAGGATAGACTTTTCCTTTCACCTGTCTTTTCCTTTCTGCCCAAAGTTCTACCCAAAAAAAAACAAATGGCACCATCCCATTTTATCTTCTGGAGGGCTCTGAATTGCCATTTTTCTTGAAATAGTCTATTAAAGTGTCCGGATGGTGCCATATCGTGCCACAAGCAATTGTGGCATTTTGCATCAAAGCAAACAGAAAAATGAGTGATGTAAATTGCGTCCCTTCTGCCAAGTGAGTGACATCAGCTTTGCCAGTGTAAACCATTACAGCATTAGTTACCATGTCAGCAGACACTGTTTGTTGTTAAAATTGCATGGTGGAAACTCAAAACACAGCGCGGTGCTGAGCAGCTTTCCGCTTTTTTCCTGCTTTTACACTTTTTGATTACCAGGGAACTAGAACCAAACTAAACTTCAGTTCAGTGTCTTTGGGCACCATAAACAAATACCATTTCCTGCTCTCCATCAAAGCAGTGACCGCCTCTGTCTAGGGCTTACACTAACTAACATTAGTGTTAAGCACAGCAATGCCTTAATCATGAATATTCTGTTATTCTTTATGTTACATCACAGGACGGCTCCAGTTTCTGCGGTTGGTTTATTCTGGAAAAGAAACATGTAAATAAGACACAGTCAGGGCTCTGTGAAAGTGTTTGACTTTAGTGACTAATGCCTTAACTTTTGATGTTGCTGTACTTTACTAGACTCATTCATGCACATCAGAGGTCAAGTGTCAAAGACCTTGAGTGACTAAAACAAGGGGTCATAGTTTAGCTAATTAGCATTACCTAATTAGCAGCAGCAGTTGTAACTACACCATAAACTGCAAAAATCAATTATATAGCAATATATTCAATATATATTCAATATATATATGAAGATATATATTTAATTTAATATTTAATATATATTTTTGAGAAATACAATTATATTACATTTAATTTAAACCGTATTGTAGCGTAGCATAGTATTTAGTATAGCATGTTTCACAAGTGCCCTGAAAAGCATGAAACATGAAAAAAGCATTAAACAATTTTCATTAGTTTTACTAGTAATTTACAACTACTCTTCATCAATCAAAACACACAACAGCCACATAAACCATGATTACGTGAGACATTATAATAACTTATATTCATGGTTTCAGATAGACACAATCTACACACACTCTCACACAGAAAATGTCCTGCAGTACAGCATTTATTGACTCACAGCACCCTGTTACTTTCGTCACGCAGACTGTCCCATTTCCGTTTCACGCTTGTTTTCCGTTTCTCGTTCCATCATCTAGACGGACGAACTGAAACACAGGCAGGCCAGACAGATCACAAAAGTGTGTTTGAGGAAGTCATTTTGACAGGTATGCGTGTGAATATCGTATGTCTCGCGTACATCCTATACAAATATGCTCGGATCGCAAAATGTCTCCTTACTGTAGCTCAAACCACCATTTGCAACCCATGCCTATATACATACGCTTCGTTCATCCACCACAAAGCGTTGTTTCTCTTCGCAAACCGGTTTGAACTGACCCCACCAATGGAGGTAGCTTCAGCATCAAAAGATATTTTTAATAAAGCAGTCAACAGTGGTTGCACAAACATTCTAAAGTAGCTTACGAAAACAGCCGCTAAGACGGGCATAGAGAGAGAAGCTTTCTTAGGTAGACTGGAATGTTCGTAAGGCCCTGTTTCACCACCTTCATGCACACAGGAGCTCTTTGTAACCGTGGACTGACCACACAGTATGCCAGATCACTCTGGAAATCTGAGGTTATTTGTCCTGCAGCATGCAAGTCTTGTTTGTTTTTGTCACTACAGGACATATGTGTGCGCATGTTACTGGAGTTTGTCTACCTGTGTCCCGTGAACCTTCTGAAGTAAAATTAGAAATAGACTTTATCAAGTTTCTGAAATAAGTGTGGAAAATATTTGCCTTTAATTTAGCAGCGCAAGTTTAGCAGTAGTGGACGCTGTGGCCTGATTTTAACAGCTGCAGGTGACCTGAGAAACCTGTTTGTAGTGGAGACTGGATTAAAAAAATTCAAACGTTCTCACTGATCTAGTCTGTGTGGTTTAGGGCAATATGTGATTAATCTCCTTACTCGGCAATATGACCCTTTTTTACCTTATATTGCCTTAGGAACTTGTAGCAGTGTGACTAACAAAAAAAAAAGGAAAATCGGAGTGACGCAAACCTCACCTGAGTTGTTCTCGGAAACTATGTGTTTTTCAGCTTCCCCTAATGCCCTCACATTTTTTGTGAAATCTCCTGGAAGAGCCTTATGCGGATAATTTTCTGATGGATAGACTTCAATAGCTGGAGCGAAACCAAGAGTTAACCAAGGTGAAAATACAGCTTATAAACACACTTGCACACAAGTCTAATTCACATATGATGATAGGGTGTAGTGAAACTGTAACATGACACTGTATGGGAAACATACACTACATTACTGTATTTATATCCATTTACAGTAATCTGGTAGAAACCTGAGGCCTTTCAGCTCGACACGCTGTAATAAAATGATGTTATCACATCTCCTCTGTGAGACTTGATCCAAGCAATATAAAATGACTTGTGTTCTTTGGAATGTTAAATCCATCTTATCCTAATTATTTATGTATGGAATATGACTTCCTAGTTTTGATGCTGAAAATGGCTGTAAATCAAATGTAAGAACTATTGCTTTTCTAAGCCTTTGAAACAAGGCCGGCCAGCCATCTGGCACTAGAACTATTGCTCTTCAAAGTGTCTGGAACACTGAATATATATATTGCGTGATATTTAAACAGGGCTGTTCCGATGAAGCAGATTGTTTTAAACTTATGACATCCGCCTCAGCAGTCGCATGCCTCTCTACTTCAGTTCGTCTTTGGCAGTATGAATCATTGCAATGACTTCACCCCCTCATGCGTTCTGTCGCAATAACGCCGTCTGTGCGCCCTGGAAGCGGCGTGTTTACTTTATTTGAACTCTGTTGGAAGTCATACTTGGAACTGAGAGTAACTGATCTGTGATTTAAGAATGCAGAGCTGTTTTGTTCTCTGTTTCTGTGGGCGCTCCAGTATGAAGAATTATCCCATTTTCCAAGTTCTCTTTTCAACGCTGCACAAAGACGTTTGAAACAGCACGTACTCTAATCATTGAAGTATTTCAGGCTTTCATTATACTACAAAAGGAATTAAAACTCTACATTTAAAGAAAATGTATAAAATATATTAACATACATTAGCATAATAATTTTCTTTAAATGCTGTTTTTATTCAAATCCCACACTGTATGTGTTATTCAGAAACTAAGGGTCAATTGGTCAGACAGTTATTGACCTTGTAGGTGTCTTTGGAAATGAATGTGTACAAAAAACATGTTTTTAAAAGATTCAAATAGTCCATAATAGATGTTTTCCTCATTTCTGCCTATTAGACTGATCAGAGGTGAACTGTCCACACAGTGCAGTAATAAATTTCACTGCAGAGGCACAATGTTGCTTTCAGGGCAAACAGTAGCTGCTGTTGTTTAAATAGTCCTGGCATTTTCCAAGAGGATTTTTACCCCATTCTGACTCAATGCCAAAAACAAGGAATTTATCATGTTAAAAACAAATGTTCCCGTCTGCACTACAGCCATCAAGTCGTTTCTTTCTGAAGGCTTTTAGACTGAGTTAGGCTGCACTGACATTAATCAGCTTTATTTATTATCCCCCTTAAACCCCAAAACAAAGTCTTTCTTATAAAAGATATACAGATTTACTGTAACAATAATTAAAAGCAATTAAAACTATTAAATAAACTAAATAATTAAAACCAAATCAGTATCAGATACACAATTTTAACAAAAAGTAACAAAAAGCATTAGTATTGTTATTTTGAATATTCTAGTAACATTCAAAATGTTTATTTTTTAGATGTTATATTAACATTATTAATCAGCTTTATTTATTATTTATTATTATTAAGGGTTATGAAAACCCTTAATTAAAAATATAAACATTTTATTTCTATAATATTTGCATAATCCTTTACAGATTTTACAAACTTTTAATTCAAACCATTCATTTAAGTAACAGTTTTGATATATGTGATATACATATTGTTAACAAGGGTTCTACTAACATTAATATAATGTTACAATGCAACATAATCATTCAAATCAATTATTCAATCAGTTCAATTATTAGCTAGAATGTTCAATGCACTATTCATAAACTACCTGATGCTGTAAAGCACTGAATCAGACACACACAGCTTTTTATCACTCTGCCAGGAAACTAGACTGCCCTGACTGGTTGTCATGAGTCAGAACCAGTCTGCAGGTTTTGGGCAAATGGTGTTAAAAGATTTCACAGAAAAAAGTATATATAAAAGGGTAAAACTCTGGTGTCTTGGTGTTGTTGTGAACCTAAAACTAGGCATTTATAGTAGATATTTTTTACTGTGTTTGAATGAGGTGTAAGAGAGATGTTTTCGAAAGGCCTGTGCTTGCAGTACTGTGTACAGTATGTGGGAATGTTAACAGATTTTTACAGCTTCTCAAGCTTAGAAAACAGTGCATAGGCAGGACCAATCAGAAGTGCAGCCACACCATAACTCCACTGTTTTTATGCTCTAAATGACTTCCCAGGGCTCCAATTATTAATCTCGCAATGAACGAGACCCAGACCTGACTTCTCACAGCCTTTTTATCTTGATCCCCTGGCATTGAGATATAAATCTAAACAGCACAAACCACAAGCAGAGGGTATTTCCCAGGTTTTCTGCTGACCTTTGTTCAAGGTGTGCACCTCTGAAACAATGACTTCAACATGGAGGTGCTAAACACACACATTTGTAAGTGGTGGGAAAACTAAAAAAACACCAGACCAGCAACTTTATTGACAGATTACAGTCCAAAACAGTCAAGACTGAACTGGGATTCTGGCCTCAGGTGGGTTTATACAGATAAGATATAAGGTGACGTATATTTTTATGGGCATACAATTATATCTAGCAATGCTAATTATTACGTTCATTCCTGTTATAATGTGCTGCACTGAATTAGTCAGATCTGAAGATTGATTAAAATGGTGGCTAATCAGGTTTTTTGTGTATTTTCAATGCTAATGCAAAGCTAGGAGACAGGATTTACAGGCTATTTTTGTTGTTTACTTGATTGCTAATATACAGGGCAATAATAGGTTGCCCCACCCACTTTTCATTGGTAAAGTAACTTGTGCATTATACATCCAATATGTTCTGATTGGTGATTGTGTCCCATCAAAGCAGCGGTTTGGCACTCATTTTAGGCACATGTTTTTTCTTAACACTAAAATAACCGTTATGTTCCTGCTCTGCTATGCCTCTGTATTGGTCAATTTGTTGCAATTTTATTAATTTATCTCAAAGTGTGTCTAATACTTAAAAATATACTGTTTGTGTTTTTAAAATAAACTTTTTTAAGCTCCAGATAATTTCTGATATGACCCACAAGTGCCAAACCAAAGCCAAAGAATAACGTCATCACATTACAATGACCAGGTCATACATTCAGAGCACTATCTGGTCGTCTGAAACTGACCTACATGAGCTCACAGAAATACATGTCGTATTGCATCATGGGAATCTAAATATGTTTGGATTGACCTGAAGGCCAGGTGTGAAACTTTGACACCAGAATAAGCATGAGGCAGCTAACAACTGTCTTTGTGATCACATTTCTATTAACAGCATAGCAGAAATATATCCATACAGACAGCTTGAGAAGAGCCAACATCTGCGCTGTGGCCTGCCTTTGTCCTTGCCTTTTCAAGTGTGTGTGAGAGAGTATTTGGTAGTCATTTTCGCCACCCACAGCCGTCGTGTGTGGCTGAGAGGACCTTGAGACCTCCGGCATGTTCTCGGATGTGTCGCTTAGCAACTGGTGACACGCTTGACGCAAATAACTAAAAGTTAAGTAAATAACTAAAACTAAAAGTTCAGTAGAGTAATTAAATTATATAAACATTGGTTGTACCTCCATGAAGTGCACGGTTCCTTATATATATTCATTTTAATATGTTTGTCTGTGTTTTAAACATTCTTCCTGTTTGTCTAGCTGGCATTTCTATTGATAAAACACAAAGACCCCCCAATATACCTGCACAAAATGTATTGCTAAGACTGCCTCTTTGCTACCACACAAACAGATATTAAACCATCTATTGTTGGGCAAAGCAACCAGCTTATTCAGCCGCACATATACACAATGTAGCCAGTCAACACAACTATTATGCTTTTATATCACAAAGGGTTCCAACCGGATTTTCGTTACCAGTCATGTGTAAAAAGCATTTAACATAGCTGAAGCATTAGCATTTAGCATGAAACTAACTTGCCACCAGCAAAGGCAGATTCATAATTGAGACTTTGCTGCAGGTTGCATTCAATCGCCCCAGCAGACATCTGTGCATCCTCTGTGTGGGCCTTGTGTGTTTTTTTCGGGTCAGGTTAGTGATGTAACAGATGTCAGCAGGAACTGTTCATTTATAGACAGCTGAGGCCTCAGGGGTTTGAAACTTTAAAAATAGCTCTGTTTAGATCCAGTTCATTGACTTGGGAATCTCTTCTTTATTTTTACAAATCTGTTCCGTCTCCCCTGCTGAGTTCTCCTTTTCTTTTCTTCCTTTCTAACCCTTAATGTCATCTGTCTTCATGGATTTCCGCCTACGGATAAAAATACCCTGCGCATTCATTTGCAAAGAGGCAGGTTTCATCAAGAATCAAAATATCGTTTCCATTGTGCCACAAATTATGGACTGACAGCCGGATAAAAATTATCAGTAAACAACAACTGAATTTAAAAGAACAAAAATTGCTTTGGGTGAAAAAAGTAGTGAGTTTGTCAGACCCATATAT